>CAUYON010034737.1:0-30088 GCA_963573935.1 Arctocebus calabarensis
ATGGCATTTCCTTGATCACTATATAAAGACATTAATACTCTACCTTTAATAAGTTTCGCCAGTACCCTGCTAAGATGCACCGTAGGTGTGTTCCCACTAATTGCCCTCCCTCCACCCATCCTCCCCCCACCCCTCCCCTCCAGAGGTTTTGAATCCTGCCCAGGCCAGCTAAACAACAATGACAACTGCAACAGAAAAATAGCCAGGTGTTGTGGCGGGCACCTGTAGTCCCAGCTACATGGGAGCTGAGGCAAGAGAATCTCTTAAGCCCAAGTGTTTGAGGTTGCTGTGAGCTGTGACGCTACAGCACTCTACACAGGGCAACAGCTTGAGGCTCTGCCTCAAAACCAACAAACAAATAAATAAATAAAAATTATTTTTTTCTCATATCAATATAGTGAGGTAGGTCCTGTTTAAAAGATGAGGACATTGAAACACAGCTCAGCGATTAATAACTTGTCCAAAACCTTAAATAGGTGGGAAAAATAGAAGACAAGCAGAAAAACAAAAATCAAAAAAAAAAAAGATGGGGGGGGCAGGGAAGAAGGAGGGGACAGGAAAGTTTAATGCCCTGACACCACCCAGATGATGCGTCATTCTTTGTTTCTTCACCTGCCTACGCCCTGGCCTTCCTCCTCACCCCAATTCAATTTGGGGTCACCATTTCATCACTCCCAATTTTCTCCTTGTGTCTTACTTGGTTAGTAAAGTTGAGTCTTGATTAAATCTAATTCTTTGCCTACTCTACATATGTATTTGTGGACAGACAAACAAATAAATAAAGCAAGTAAAAAAAGCCTGAGCATAACAGCAAATGATTCAAGGAGCACCAGTTGTGGTTGTTCGTATAGCATCACTTTAAACAATTGTGATCACTTAAATTCTAGTGACCCTGCATTTAGTTTCTCCCTCTCCTAAAGGACCAGTTTTTTATAGTTTCTACTCTTTCCTCAAACCCCCATAATTTTTCCTCTTTCTTAACTTCCAGGTGATGACCTGGACCAATTGCATTGACAAAATAATAATAAAAATAAATCAGAGAAAACAGCAGACAACCTTCAAAACACATCAACCTAACTTCTAGCTCTAGCCTCATAATCTAATTTTCCATACCTGTGCTCCCCCAGGGACCCCATTCACAAAGGTGGGAAGAAGATAGATTTATTTATTAAAACATCACTTGGTTCCTGATCACCTTTCAAATTAAATACCCTCAAATTAAATGATCCATCATTTCAAATTACTTTCAATAATATTTTAGTGAAGAGCTTTATTTGAGTTCCCCCAATTTTATGGCAAAGGAAGAATCAGAAACTACCTAATTGGGCACAAAAAATGACTCTCAGTCATTAGACATGTCATGGTTTCACATAAATACACACATATACACACATACACATAAATACACACACATACATACACATAAATACAGACATATACATTCACATAAATATACACACATAAATGCACACATACACATAAATACACACATAAACATACGCATAAATACACACAAACATACACATACATACATATATATGTAAATACACACATAAACACTCACGTATACGTACACATAATTACACACATAAATGTACACATAAATATACACATATACACACAAAAACATACACATAAATACACACATAAACATACACATAATTACACCCATAAATGTACACATAAATACACACATATACACACACATAAATGCACAAATATACATACCATAAATACACACATAAACATACACATAAATACACACATGTACACACACATAAACATTCACATACACGTACATATAAATACACACATGTACACACATATAAACTCTCACATATACGTACACATAAATACACACATAAACATACACATAAATACAAACATAAAAATACACATAAATATACACAAACATACAAATAAATACACACATAAAAGTACACATAAATACACACATATACATACACATAAATATACACATAAACATACACATAAATACACACATAAACATACGCACAAATACACACAACACATACACATACATAAATACACATATATAAACACATACATACACACACATAAGTACACACATACATACACATACACACACGTATTCATACACACACATACATACACATACACATACATACACACTCCCTAAGGTCTCCCACATCTACATCTCCAGCCAAATAGCTCCTTAAACTACAGATAAATATTTGTAAATCAACGCTTGAAATCCCCATTTGGATATACATCTCAAATGAAAACATGCAAACTGATGTCCATCCCCACCTTAATCTCTATCCTCCATTACTGGTCTCTCTCTTAGTAGGGAGAAAATTCATTATTCACGTTACTTGTGCTAAGTACGTCTTGCTGCTCCCTGAACACACCAGGCATACTCCTGCCTGAGTTTCTGCACTAGTTCCTTGGGTATAGAACCTTCTTCTCCTAGAAATCTGCACGTGCTCCTCCGTCACCTCTTCCCAGGCTTTGCTTAAGTTGTCACCCTGTCTCTGATACTTTCTCTAACCATATTCAATGCTGCAAGCGTCCTCTCCCCACCCCTGGTACACTTCCTTGCCTTTATTCTCTCCCCAGCATTTATTCTCTGACACACTATGAATGTTACCTACTCATTTGCTTATTGTGTATCTCTCACCACTAGAATAACAGTTGAATTTCTGGTATATTCAGTTTTTTCTATATTCCAGCTCCTAGAAGAATGTCTGGAACAGTAGCCATTCAGCAAGTAAAGAATTGAAGAATGAATGAATTAATCATGGAGTAGAATTACTTGCACTCTCTGCAACAAGCTTCTGGGATGACCTGAAGGTCAAGCCAAGATGATGTTGTTGCAAAACAGACTGAGTAGTGAGACAGAAAGGGAACTTACAAGCAAGAACTACCTACCAAAAAGAAAGGCTGTTATATAGCAACACAGAAAGGGATGGACATCTAAATCCATTTGAGTTATTACCAACTGAACAAAACGTCAATATTCACGGAAGCGTGGCAGCCAGATTTGTACCACTGTCTACTTCCAAGGGAGCAGCAGTGATCCTGTGATACTGAAGGTGTGAAATCTTCCACAATGACTAAGAACTCTCATCATTTTAAAATTGGAATTCTTAGGCAGTTAGTTAGAAATCTGTCCCTCTCAGGGAAAAGAACATAGGTAGGGTCTATAGGTTCCCATCTTGGTGCTGCCCACCTTAATTCTGTCCCAAGCGATTACTCACACGTGGGGAGGAAGGACCCTCCACCACTCCACCAATCAGTGTGCCAACTGCAAAAAGCTGGGGAAGATGCTCTGGCTCATATGCCAGCCTCACAGGTAAACTTAAGGATGACCTAGAACATCCTTACTGTTAATTATCATGCTATTAGCTTAACTATACATCACTATTCACATCCCTTCCCTGTGGGCCCTCACAGAGGCTGATCAGAGGTCTGCAGGTGCAGTAAGACTCTGGGTCCAAGATGACCTCTGAACCCTGAGGTGGGCCTCACCCAGGCAGACCCAGCTCAGGCTTATTAGACACCCCAGGTCATATTCAAAGCCCTTTCCTTTGACAATGGAGACTCTGTTTGCTGTCTATGGTGAATATATTTTGCTCTGTAAGCCTGTATCTTGCTCTTACTCTGTAAACCTATCTTTCTTTTTCTCAATAAACTTTGTTTCACACTTGCCTTACTTTGTCTGGTCATTGATCAGCGAGAGCACCCCAAGAACCAAGCACTCCGGCAGCTGCCTGAAACCTCATTTTAGGACTCAGGCACCTGCCTTGAAATCCAACAGTATCTCAAATTAGAGAACCAAATCAAAAAAGATTAATGGGTACTAGTGTTGACAAGTAAATGTCTCCACTTTTCCCCCCAAACTTCATCATCCATTCTAGTTTGTTAAATTGGAGCAATTATCCAAAATATTGTAAAAAGAATAGAGTAAGGAAGAAAGGAGTATCTGCCATTGAATTAGAAAAATAACTAGCAACAGAAATTTATTCTAAATGTGGAAATTAGACTGTCTGAACTTATCATGTAAGAACTTTTCCAAAGAAATTACTATAATTCACTGTGAACTTTAACTTCATTTTCCATGTCAACTAACCTGACATGATTCTATGTCGTCAGTAAGAGAATTTGGAATATTTTGGAATGAAACATTTCCTTCCGTTTTTGTAGTTTTCTGGTGGAGAGCTTGAAGCGCTGACATTTTTCTATATGTATATTTGGGTCATTGTGACAACATTCTTTTACTAGTTTTGGTGGGGCTTTCCTTGGCTTTGACTTAATAAAGCTGCACTCTTCTTGTAAGAGGACACAATCATAGAACCATGTGTGGACAGTGACTAACCACTATAAGTGAGGTAGGATTTCATAATCCAAAGATTTCTGTAGAAAATCACTCATGCTTTATCATATTGGAGGGACCACACTGATGGTGCATCTTAGAAGGGTACAGGTGAAACTTACTAAATGTAGAATACAAAGGTCTTAACACAATAACTAAGAAAATGCCATGAATGCTATGTTAATCAGTTTGATGAAAATATTTCAGATTGTATATGAAACCAATACATTGTATCCCATAATTGCATTAATGTACACAGCTATGATTTAATAAAAGAGAAAAGAAAAGAAAAAAGAAAGTGGCATAAACTCTCCTATTCCTATCCATCCTTGGTTCAGCCACCTCTTATTGTCTATCTGAATTTTGGCCATGTGTCATGCAGGAACATGGAGGTGATTTTTAGCATGTGTGTTATTTTATTACTTATGTAAAGGTTCATTACATTGATTTACCCCTCTTCAACTGGATGATCATAGTGTTTTGTGGGCATGAGGTCTTCAAAACCTGTTGGCTCACTTTCTGCAAATATGAGCTAGAAATTCGTTATACTTCTTTTGAAAATGTTCAAGTTCTTTGGTTAAGGTTGGAATTTCAGATCTTGTGCAGACAGGTGGAGTAGACAATTTTAGTGTCCATGATGTATCTATGGGCCAAGCCAATCTTATGTATTAAGCAGAAGAGTGAGTTACTTTTTAAAAAAATTTTTGGCAGCACCAAAAAAAACTACCAAAGGCATTGTATAACCTCTCTCAAAGTTTCCTGCTGAAAATTTACTTTTGCAAAATATGTTCTCATCTCTATTTAAAGTTAGGTATTCTGAGGTTCTAACTTAGAAAAATCTACAGTTTTCTTCTTTACATGAGGATCATTTTTTGCAAAATAGCATTATAAATAAAGTTAGATATAAATAATACTGCTTAACATTATGTTTACTAAGCCAAAATGGCTTTGGTAAATTATGTTTAATTTTAGCCTAGGGAAAACTTACATAACATCCATGTAATAGGATCAACTGTTTTGTTGAGAAGCACTTATCTTGATTATAAAAACATTTAACAAATACTAATTCCACCTACCATAAAACAAGTAAATCAATGTCATTTCTGATCATCTAAACAGGAAAAGCAGCTCAATTGCTAATTGCCTTTTGTAATTGGTGGCCCTTGTTACTTTCCAGGGGTTCACATCTACCATGTAATCAGAAAACCCAATTTCAACAAATCTGATGAATGTCCATTTAGACTTTCTGTATGTGTGTGTACAAAACTACATAGTGTGTACACTACTATGTGTGTCTCTATAAAATAGAAAGAAAGTCAACAACTTTTTTCATATGTATAAATTTCCTAGACCAGACATCTCTACTTTAAAATATTTTTTGATTAACTGCTTAGTTAAAAATATCATTCTGAAACACTCGTTGAATTTAATTATCCTAGGGTTTAAATTATTATTTTTTTAAGCATCATATTTTCACCCTGGCGAGATAGCATGCGAAATATTCTAAAATATTCTCTAATTGCAAAATATATAACAATATTGGATTGTTCAAAAGAAGTGCTTGACGATTCATAGATGATCTGTCGAGAACGTAAGGGAAAGTCTAGGGAGTGGGAAGGGGTAATAAGAAAAGAAAATCAAACCGAAAATCTGACTATTAATCCAGATCAGTGAATGTTGAAACACTAAGGATATTTGAAGACACGTGGACTAACCTGGAGCTTTAATAAGAATGGCACCAATGTACATAATTATGATTCAATAAAATTATTAAAAAAAAAAAAAAAAAAAGAATGGCCTTCAACGGGCAAGAGTCAAAGCCTGGGACCTTCACAAGGGAGGTAGTCCATTCCCAGAGGACTATCGCAAGCTAAGGGCCCAAGAGTTCTAAAACCTGGGCCCAAGTGCAACATTGGGAGAACATTCAGAGAGTGAGTGGTCGAGACGCTCCTTGAAGACGATGAAATTTGACTGACTTGGCTCTGGGGAAGGGGGTGGTCAGAGTCTTTTTTGAGATTCTTTCACAAAACATTTCTCTAGCCATCGTATTTTTCACTACCTGACACAAGAATTGAATTTAAAGTTTCCTTAGTGAAGAAATGCACCTCCCAACCCTGTGCTCGAAGAATTATTCTACACAAAGAGTCAGAAACACACAAAAAAGAAACATAAACCATATCAGGAAACAAGCAGCATGAAAGAGTCAGCAGGAAAAAAAAAGCATGGTCAGATTCATGAAGCCCTAAAGTGCTGATAGAATTATTATATGCAGAATTGAAGGAATTTGTTAAAAATCTGATAGAATGGAAGGTAAACATAAAATAAACTTATCCCAGAACAGATAGACAAAAAGAAGAAGTAGAAGAAGAGAGCTTACGAAATTTGAAAATGAGAGGTACATATGCTAGCAAATGTCTTATCAGCTTTTAGAAAGGGGAAATTAAACAGAATAGCAACAAACTTAAAAATTATTAGTTTTTCTAAATAAAATTTTATGCATACATTTATTATAGTCCAGCTAATATTTTAACCCTATTTTTCTAAATAAAATTGTATGCATACATTTATTATAGTCCAGCTAATATTTTAACTCTATTTTTCTAAATAAAATTTTATGCATACATTGATTATAGTCCAGCTAATATTTTAACCCTATTTTTCTAAATGAGATTTTATGCATACATTTATTAAGGTCCAGCTAATATTTCCACCCTATTTGTTGGGTATTATTATTATCTTGTTTTAAAGATGAGGACATTGAACCAAGAATGAGGAAATAACTTGCCCAAGATCCTATAATTGGTTTGCAAAGTTTCAAATCGGTCTAGTAGCATAGTCTGTGCTTTTACTTACCTTTTTAAATTTAAAATTATTTAATTGGCAACTTTTTTTAAATTTTAAAATGCTTCATTGACAAATAAGTATCTGTACTTTTAATAATTAACATTTAAATGATAACAACTAAACATTTTCTAAAAACTGACCAAAGACATAAATCGTCAGATTTGGAAGGCACACTATAGACAAAACTGACCCACAAAAAGAAATTCTTACCTGGGTGGCACCTGTGGCTCAAAGGAGTAGAGCATCAGCCCCATATCCTGGACGTGGCAGGTTCAAACCCAGCCCTGTCCTAAAACTGCAAAAAAAAAAAAGAAAAGAAAAGAAATTCTCACCTAAATTCATCACAATGAAATTAATAAATACTGAAGACCAAGATGTGGACATTTGACAGAGTGAGAAGAATTACATTTAAAGTATTGAGGAAAATAGGCATTGACTTAAAACTGTGTGGTCAGTTAAATTATGTTTTGAGAACCAGGACAAAGTAAAAGATATTTAAGATAAATAAAACTGAATTTCTAAAGGAAGGGATACATTTCAGATAGAAGAAAAAAGGTTCTCCAAAAAAGGGATATAATTTTTAACAGATTGATGAGCAAAGGAAATTGGGAACATATAATATCTATGATGAAGACATTAGGTCAAAACAAGACTGGAAGGGCGTGGCTCCTGTAGCACAGTGGTTATGGTACCAGCCACATAAACATACATATAAGTTGGCGGGTTCAAAACCGGCCCAGGCCAGCTAACCAACAATGACAACTGCAACAAAAAAGCAATGGGGGTTGTGGCGGGCTCCTGTAGTCCCTGCTACTTGGGAGGCTGAGGCAAGAGAATTGCTTGAGCCCAAGAGTTTGAGATTGCTTTGAGCTCTGACACCCACAGCACTCTACCCAGTGTAGCATAGTGAGACTCTGTCCCTCTCCCACCCCCAAAAGAAAACAAGATGGGAAATTCATGTGTGCATATGTGTGCATGTATGTTGTGTGTGTGAAAGAGAGAGAGAAGAGAGAGAGGAAAAGTGATTTGAATTTAAATGTTCTAATTCCTAAGAATTCTCTTGAATCTCTTCCCTTTCCTTATCTCTGCTGTGGTTTCAATATGGTGGGGCCCTCTCTGTCCTCAGCTGCTCATCATGATAGCACCTCCACTCCAGGCCAAAGGAATCTTTTTATTTGAAAGGTGTGAGAAATTTCTGTTTAAAATTTCAGATATTTTTACTGTTTATGGCAGCACTGTCACAATCATGAAGATGTGGAAATAAGCCAAGTGTCCACCCACACCTGAGTGGATTAATAAAACGTTATGTGGACACCATGGAGTACCACTCGGCTGGAAAAACATGGTCATCTACTATCTTTTGTAATAAGCTGGATAGGAATAGAGACCATTCTTCCAAGTGAAGACCAAAGGCCACATGGATTCAACACTAAATTGGAACCAGTTGATCAACTCTCACGTTCACACGTGGAAATAAAACTCAATGGAAATCAAGCACGTGAGGGGGGGGGAGAAGGGATTGGTTACATTCACACCTAATGGGTTCAGTGCACACTTTCTAGGCAAAGGGCACACTTACAACTTTGACTCAATCTGTACAAAAGCAAGTTATGTAATCAAAATGTGAACACCCGAATAATACTCTACAATAAATGATATATATTTGCTGAACTAGAATTCTTCTTCTTCTTCTTAAAGGTATGAGCGCTTAGATAAGTAGCAAGGGAGAAGCCCTATTTTCTCTGAGTTGTAACATTTTACATCCATATCCGTTTTTAGTTTGCCCCAAGGTTGTTAAAAGAAACCCCCACAAAGACTGGAGGCCAGAGTGTGTTGTTCTGAAGAGCGGAGTGGCCTCTGTGTGTGTTTGTCTGTGTGTATTAACACATAAGCACATGACTGTGTATGTGTATGCGTGTTCCCTTTTTATAAAGCTGTTGACATTTTTGCCCTTGGACCCAGCTTTAGCATCCAGTATTTGGTTTTCCCTGTCTGTGATACAGATAAGCCTGCAATTAGGTCTGAACTCCTTCTACGGTTTTTACCTCCTGCATTTGAGCACGCCTTCTTGAGGAAGTATACAATTTATTTTAAAAGGCTGAAAAATCAAGTGAGGAAAAAATTGCTCCTGTCTGTAGATTTCTTTTTTGGCAAGGTCTTGAGTATCTGCCTTTGACTGTCGGTTTGTAAGGGCTACAGGGGCTCCAAGCATCTTCTGTAGCTGACGCTGTCAGGCACAGCCCACATTCCTCTGAGGACTGAGGGACTTATTTTCCAGCTGGTGAGTGCAGTGGTTGCTGTAAGCTCACCACTGAGGTCTCCCCTGGGAACTGGTCCAGTTCAAGAGTACTTAGGGCCCCTCCCCAAGGGCAGTGCCAACTAAAAAAAGTAGTACATCATTTCTGAAGAATCATTCAGAAACATTGCATGACATGGACTGAATTTTTTGTTGCAGCTGCAATGAATTTCAATTTCTTATGCCCATTTGTACAGACCTCATTTTCCCACAGGGCACATTCTAGGACAAGCTACTTTCCATATCAAAATCTTCCTGGAGTAGCAGGTATATCTCCCAAATGGCCCACTACACTTTCAGAATTCACACTCCGGGATTTTTAGTTACAAGTTAATTATCTTCAGGACCTGGTGAGATAGTTCCAGATGTCTGAGTTTGCTCAAATTTACTTTATTCTGCCCTCACCTCTCCCCAAGACAGGCACTGTTATTATTCCCATTTTATAGAAAAGCAAATGGAAAAAGAGGGAATAAGCAGCTTGTTTGTATTCACATATTAAATCCAGACTAGTCTCCTGTTGAGAGATGAGTAAAGAGACAAGAAGTTTGCTCCCCGCCCCCACCCTGCCTTTCCCTCAAATGTCTCAAGAAGGCCAAAAGACCACAGATGCTGCGTCTGATTCTATTTAATCCACTGCAAAGAAAAGGTCCTCAAGTAGAGGTCCTCATTACTCACGCAGAAAACTCTTAATTGTAAACCTTGTTTCTCTGAAATAGAGAGAGCTATGATGTTATGCCAGAATTTTTTAATACTTCCCGTCACTCTGCATCATTTTCTTGGACACAGTAGCCTAAGTCTGTCTTTCAATCTGTCTCCATCTGTAACATACTAGTCAAAATTCCTTGACATTTGTCTCTAATGCTGTTCCTTCGTTTCACTGCTGATTAAAATGTCCTGCACCTTTCCTGTCTTTGGAGCCTCTTGCTCAGTTTCTTGAGAGGGTGACACAGGGTTTACAGTTGGCATTACACTATCCTATTTCATAAATAACTTGTCTTTCTTGTATAATGTAGTTTTGTGAGCATTTTCTCTTGTCATTAGCTATTATCTGAACATTAAAATCTATTCTAATTGGTTTCCTATCTCCTTATGGACAAACACCAAAATGATGCCTGTTTCTACATCTTTTTTCACTTGTTACTATTTTAATAATAATATTGTATGTGCATTGAAAGGAAGATTTAATTTAAATCTCTTTACATTTTATTAGGTTAGTTTCCTATCAATGAGACTACTGCATCAAAAGTTTTGAACCCTCTGTTATCTTTGTTAAATAATGTTAAATTTCTTTTCAGAGTGATATTTTTCAGCCAAATTAAATTTATTTCTACCATCAATAGATCGAAATGCCTTTGCAAAGAAAAAAGAAAGAGAGACGTTTTGGTCTATTTTTATTTTATATTGAAAACTTCCATTTGGTATTTGATTTTTCTTCTTGGTCTTTTAGTATAAGATTAAGACTATTTACCATTTATGTTCCATGCTCATGTTCATACGTTTCCCACTTTGCAATTTGCCTGTGGTATTGAATTTGAAGAGAATCTCTGTGTCTGTTTTGTTTTATTGATCTAATGTCACTTCTTGTGCAGTGCTATACTTTGGATCATTATAACAACTTTGGAGGCCATTTTAATATCTGGGAGATAAATTTCTCTAACCTCAAATTATTCTCAGCAATACTTTGCTGATTAAATTACCTGATAAGCTTCGAGATCATTTTGGCAAATTATAAAATAAACCAAGTTGGGATTTAAATTCAACATATCTTTAAGTCCATGTACCATGCCATTATTAAAGATGTAAAAAAAATAATATGCATAATACTTGATTCAAGCAGAGGAGAATATTAATTAATTAATGCATGAAGGAATTTTTGTAAAGTACACAAAAAGTAATGATCATTATATAGTCGTGCTTATAAGCACAGGTGGCAAGAGATTAGATGGAAAGCGTGAGAACACATTATGCATTTCCTTGAAACAAAAATAGAAAATTTTGGTTGTCTTTGAAGATTATAGAAAGCAGTGAAAGACTCTGAACAAATGGCTTATATGATAACATTAATATGTAGTAATAATAAGATCTGATATTATGTCCTGGGTACATTCCAGAAATTCTTCCAAGAAGTTTACATCCAACTCATGCCAAAACTCCATGTAGTGACTATGGCTTTTCCTCCATTCTATTTTCTGAGAAACAGAGACACAGGATCAAGTAACCTTTTCGAAGCTGCACAGCTAAACTTTGGCCATATGGCTATTGGGTTCACGGTCCTCACTGCTAGTCTATCTGTGCGGTAGTACAAGGCCATTCTCTTCTATTCCATTGCTGCTTACCAAAACCAAGAACAAAAACAATGACAAAAGCAAACAAATTTGTTATAAGTAGATTTTCTTCAAGATGATTTTTTTCCTTGTATTAATTTTCATTGAACAGAACAGGACTGGTGTAGGTGTTAATGCTTTCAAAGTTCATCTGAGCTCCGTATTGAAGTATAGAAGTTTGCTTTGTGTTAAAAAACAAAAAAGAAAGAACAAATCCCTCCTGGCTGGATCTGTATGATGGGAGCGTAGAGTCCCTTGACACCAGACCCAGTACTGAGTCAAACTATTTCAGGGGTCTGTCACTACACAGTTGCTCTTGTTTCTTAGAAAAAGAAATGTCTATTTATAAATTAAACAGCAAGAAGAGAATTTAAAGAAACTTTAAGTAATCCTTTCCAATTGTTTTTCTTTGCCATGGCTATTTCTTAGAGAGGCTCTAATTTTGTGTCAATATATTCTGTATATTAATAATTTATATCATTATTTAACCATAGTGACTATTTTTCTTAGTAAAATATCTCAAAAGGTGTTGATAATGTTTAAAAATGTGTTGACCAAAATACATCTCAGAATAAATATAGTTAGGTCAAAAATTAATTTGGGGGGCACATTTAACTTTACAACGTTGCTTTTTAATCTGTATTCTGCACCTTGGATAGCCTTGATGTCTGTTTTGAGTAGAAATCAGAAATAAAATGAAATTGCTGACTTCTCAGTGATCATAAAATAATAGCTAAATTGTCATAAAATAGTACAAACAAATTCTACTCAAGAGACCTCTACTATACTGTGTGTGTGACACGACAATAAGATACAAAAACACTTATGTTCCAGAGGGATTTACAACTTAGAATGGATGTGCCTAGTTGTGTAGTTTTGGAACTTATTTGGAGACTATAATGGATGAAACCTGTAAAATTGAGGGGCCCAACAGCATTTACAAAGACCCTGTCAGCATTCTCTTCCCCAATTCCACAGGTCATGGTTTTAGAACTGCTGCTAACTTCCCTTTCAGTTTTAACCTGGACGACCCAGCCATCACTCATTGTCCCTTCACTGCCTTAAATATGTGCACTCCCATCTTTTCCCATCATCAATCTCACATATGAACAAAGCTCCTGATTGCCATTGCCATGTCATAAATTGCCTTTCTTCCCCCCTTTCCACTTTCCCAATAACACCTGTTTCCATAAACTACTGATAGCTCATTTGACTATTTGGGTATGTGTCCAACCACCCTTTTGCAAACATGTAGCAGCAGGTGAAGCATTGAGAATTCAGAATAGGGAATTAGACTAGTTCTGTATCCTGATTCTATCACTTATAATTTGTATGAACGTGAACAATTTACTTAACATCTATTTTTCTATAGGATGATAAAATAATTCAACCATGTTCATGGAGTTATTTTGGAAACAGTAATACATTAAGAGGCTTAGAATAGTACCCAGCATAAAGTAAATCTAACCAACATAATTATAATTCAATATCATTTGAGTATCTACTAAGTACCACATATTGTTTTTCACACATGGGATATAGTATTAATAAAAATAAACAAGTAAAAAAACAGAAAAAGCTCTTCTCAGACTTCATAGAACTTATATCATAGTGAAAAATATCAGACTTTAATCAAACGGTCACAGAAATAAATGCAAAGTGTCAAGTGCTTCAAGGGAGAGGTAAATAAATGGTACCATAAGTATTTAAAACATAGATTTGATCTAGTCAGGGAAGTCAGGGGAGGATGCCATGGGGTGTGCTGGTTAAGAGAAAAACCAAATAATTAGTTCATATGAACAGGATCAAAAAGAGAAAAGAACATGAAAAGCAGAGACCATATGTTGAGAGAAACTGGGATGAATGAAGGTAGAGGTGAAAGGTCATGTTGTCTTTTGCAAAGAAAGCATGGTAGGGCTGGAGAAGACAGGTGGGATCCACTGATGAAGGGCTTTGTGCAACTATTTATTGAAGTTGTAAGCAGTCTGGCCACATGAGCAGGGTTGATGCAATGAGATATTGAATCCTGGATTGCAGAATGACATGGGCCAGTGAGGGTAGGTGGGTCAGGCTATTTTTTAATAAGTTAATTCAAGACAAAAACAACAAGAACTTGCATCAGAACTGTGGGGATGGCGATGGAGAGGTGAAGACAATTGGGTGGTTTTGTAAGACATCTACAACATAATGTTGCCAAGACTTGGAATGAATTTTATTGGGGGAAGGAGCCTGAGCCCATGGGAGCAGTAATGGATGACACGTGTACCCTGCCTTGTTCAGTTAAGACAGAACTGACTCCAGAGATGGAAGGCTGTATCTCTGATTTGAAATCTTTTGCATGGGAGGCATCAAAAAGGACAAAATCTTAAGTAATCTTTTCATTAATTGACTGCCTTTGAAGATATTATACTTGAAATTAGAGAATTAGATCCAAAATTCAATTTTTTGAACCAATTCCAAATGTTTCTAACCTTTTCCTCTGTGAGATTATTTTTCCCAGTTCTATTTCCCTTTAGTTAAGTCAAGCTAATGTCATCACTCTTTGAACATTTAACTTGCCTTCTCCCCTTTTCCCTGCCTATTTTTATTTTCGTTCTTTTGTAAATTTGGTTAAAATCAATCTCCTTCTAGTAGGCTTTCATGAGCATTACATCTGATGATAATAAAAGTTCACTGCCACTCCCAGCCCTATGGCCTAGACCTGAGTTTTGAGGCTTGTTTACATACTAATTTGCATTTACAATCCAGGGCTTTATAAAATCATTCTCCCCTTAGTTTATGTATATAGTTTTCTCCTACCTATATTGTATATTCCCTCAGATCAACGATCATGCCTTGTATTTATTTTTATTTTCTGTTTGTTCTTTATTTCCCAGAGCAAACTGTAGCAGTACTGGAACAACAATAACAAAAAATACTTCATTGTCTAAAGAATATTCCAAGCTGAGTGGGAGGTAGGAAAATAGCTGACTAAAGCATGATTTGCGTATTGTCCCAAAGCCACAGAGATCTTTCATCACTCTTTTATTTCCATTTCCCCCCTTCATATCCCTTTGAATGGATGGAACTCATTCAGAAATGCCAAGATGTAAAGTCGATGTGCTATAGTAGAATGGGTATCAGTTCTGGGCCTTGACAGCAGTTTCATTTATCCCTATGTGACCTGGGGTACAACACTTTTCTGAATCTAAATATCCTCATTTTAAAAATAAAATTATTAATATGTAATCTACACACTCTTTTAAAGTCCTTTTTTGTCCGTTCAGATCCAAGCTTCATCTTACTTTCATATACCAGCTAGTAACTCACATAAATATGTTCACAATCTAAATATGTTATTTCCAACTGAACTGGCTTCCTTCGTTACATCAGTGTTTGGAAGAAGCAAAATTCTAAACACAGTTGAACTCAAAGGTGTTGGAGAACAACTCAAACATGATAGTTATATTGAAACCATCTAGAAAGGTCAAACAGGCTCTTGCAATGCCAAAATAATCTAGAATTGGAAAGTGACAAATGCATTAGAACACCCACGGAGAAACCTGTTTTCACTTTGGAGTAAATATTTTTTTCTCATGAAAAGATTGTTGCATTGAAGAATAGAAAACTGCCAAAACTTAGAGGAAGTTAGGCAATATCAGTATGCAATTAAAAATAAATTAGTCATAGCTATGATCAAGGAGATTGCCACACTGTGCATGAGAAATTCAGAAAAACTAACATTAAACTGTCATTGCAAAGCCAAATTACTTATACCATTTTAAATAAGAGCTTAAAAATTCAGGGAAGATATGAGGTGAGGTTTGCTTTTTAAAATATATTTCTCAATAGTAAATTAACCACTCTATAAATCAGCATATTCTGTATTTAGCAACATGGGAAAGTCTAGAATATTTAAAGTAAATATGCCATCAGAGTTTTAATATTTTACTGAAAAGGCAATAAAATAGTCCAAATAAGATTTCCTTAACCCTATAAGTAGCAGTTTTCCCCATATTAATATTATTTTCCAAATGTACTGTAGAGCCCTCAGGAAAAATTTAAAGGGTGAGAATCGGATGCTAACTTGGAAAAACAGCTGAAAGTTATCATTGGAGTGAAGTTTGTGAAATCCAAAAGATTTCAAAAGAGTTCTTTTTTTTTTTTTTAATTGAATCATAGCTGAGTACATTAGTGTAATCAAGGGGTACAATGTGCTGGTTTCATATACAATCTGAAACTTTTTCATCAAACTGTTTAACATAGCCTTCATAGCATTTTCTTAGTTATTGTATGAAGACATTTGTATTCTGTATTTAGGAAGTTTCCCCTTTACCCTTCTAAGATGCACCATATGGCCCCACCAATTACCCTCCCTCCACCCATCCTCCCCCCTCCCCACCCCTTCCTTGTCCCTTTCCCCATATTCTTATGCTATAATTGGTTTATAGCCTTCATATGAAAGCTATAAATTAGCTTCATAGTAGGACTGAGTACATTGGATGCTTTTTCTTCCATTCTTGAGATACTTTGCTAAGGAGAATATGTTCCAGCTCCATCCATGTAAACACGAAAGAGGTAAAGTCTCCATCTTTCTTTAAGGCTGCATAATATTCCATGGTATACATGTACCACAATTCATTAAGCCATTGTGGCACTTGGGCTTCTTCCCTGACTTAGCAATTATGAATTGGGCTGCAATGAACATTCTGGTACAGATGTCTTTGTTATAATGTGATTTTTGGTTTTCAGGGTATATACCAAGTAAAGAAATTACAGGACTAAATGGCAGGTCAATTTTTAGATCTCTAAGTATTCTCCAAACATCCTTCCAAAAGTAGTGTATTAGTGTGCATTCCCACCAGCAGTGTAGAAGTGTTCCCTTTTCTCCACATCCATGCCAACATCTCTGGTTTTGGGATTTTTGTCATGTGGGCTAATCTTACTGGAGTTAGGTGATATCTCAAAGTAGTTTTGATTTGCATTTCTCTGATGATTAAGGATGATGAGCATTTTTTCATGTGTCTGTAGGCCATGCGCCTATCTTCTTTAGAGAAGTTTCTCTTGAAGTCCTTTGCCCACTCTGAGATGGGATCACTTGTTCTTTTCTTGCTAATACGGTTGAGTTCTCTGTGGATTCTGGTTGTTAAATCTTTGTCAGAGGCATAACCTGCAAACATTTTCTCCCATTCTGAGGGCGGTCTGCGTGCTATACTTACTGTGTTCTTGGCTGTACGGAAGCTTTTTAGTTTGATCAGGTCCCAGTCGTGTATTTTTGATACTGCTTCAATTGCCTGGGGAGTCCTCCTTATAAAATATTCACCCAAGCTGATTCCTTCAAGAGCAAAAGAGTTCTTCTTGTGACCTATTCTCCAGTGCAGTTTTGTGCTTTTTATCTGGAGAGGGGAGCTGATGGAGAACTGGGTAGACACTCTAATTCTATAGTTATTGGAAAGTAGGCTAAGCTTGCCCTTCCCAGCTGTCAGATGCTTTGAAGCCACAGTATCTTAGGACACATGCACCCTAGCCAGGTAAACCATTTCACCTTTACTATCACCCAGCCCCTGAAGGCGATGTCTGATGCATTTGACTGCCAGATTCTACTCAATCTGTCTTCAATTTTCCCTGAACCTTACAATTATATTATTGTCTGGATTCCTTCTGTCCTTTAGAAACTCCACCTTAGCTGTTGCTGAAGACAGAGACTGGAAAGAGAAAGAGAGAGACTGTCCATGTGGAGACAGAGACTGTCAAGACAACAAAGTTGAAATCCGATTATCTCAATTTAAATCCTATTATATGTTAGACAGGGGTTGGAAAGCTGGTAGTGGAATGTGAAGGCCTGAGAACTGGAAAGTCAATGAGGAAGCCTCCACTCTAAGTCTAAGGTCTAAAACCAGGAGCCCCCAGAGCACAAGGAGGTGGACATGGCAGCTGAAGTGGGCAAGCAGAGAGAAAACTCACCCTCCGTCCCTTCATCTTGCGGCAAAGTTCAGTCTCTTCCTGGATCAGGTGGTGCCTGCTCACATTGGGGAGGGTCGTTTGCTTTACTTCCTTCACTGATCCAAATGTTCATTTCTTCCAGAAACTTTCACAGACACATTCTCTTTTCCCTTCCTTTCTTCTTTCCTGGCATTGAATTCTTCAATACAGTCTTAACACATAAGCTTTTGCCATAATTTGTTTTCTGGAGGACCTAGGTTTAGCTATTTCCTTTCACCTTCATATGGGACCCACTCTGGGATTTGAATGCTCATCTTGGTTACAGTGGGCAATCAGACAGAGGGGGTGAAAAGAAGAGGTAGGAAATCTACATGAATTAATGCAGTGTGCCCAATGAAAGATAAAGGTGGTTTGCAAAAGAACGCCAGCTACAGAAATGGAGATAGTGATCAAATTTGAGATCAAGCTGATTTTTCTCTCCCAGTTCTTTTCCCGTGCAGTGCACTGCTTTGATTTGTTACCCATTCACTTATGAGTGCTCTCTCTCTAGGAATTGCTAGCATGCTGAAGAAAAGCAGTGGATTTCTCTTGCAACTAAAGAAACAAGCCAATAGGTTGTTCATAAGGTTACATAGATTAACTTTAGAAGGGGTAAACATATGCAGGAGGATATTTTAGAGAAAAGGGAGGTACTATTCATTGATATGCCAGAACAATACCAGCAATAAATCAGGACCTCCCCAGGCAAATGTGGATATGTGCTCACACAGTGTATATAGCCACTGGCTATGACTTATTAGCAAACTAAAATGTATAGCAGTCCAATAAATCTCTCTACTTACTAAAGATACATCTAACAGAATCTGTGCTTGGCAAGAGTTTATTAGTATATTATTCAGAGTGCTCTAGAGAAACAGAACCAATGCAATATACATACAAAGATTTATTATGAGAAATTGGCTCAGGGAATTATGGAGGCTGAGAAGTCCCATGACATGACCATCTGCCAATTATAGACACGGGAAAGCTGGAGGTACATTTCTGTTTCAAAATCCTTTCTACTGGGGGGTGCCGAGGGTGTAACCAGTGTGAGGGCAGGAGAAGATTTATGTTCAGATCAAGAAGGCAGTTGGGAGCAGAAAGGGGTACATTTCTCCTTCTTCTGTCTTTTGTTTTATTTAGGCCCTCATGGGATTTAATGCTGTCCACCCCTCGTTAGAGAGGGCAATCTCCTATATACAGTCTACTGACTCAAAGGGGAATCTCATGCTTAAATATCCTCATAGCACACTCAGAAAATGTTAATCTGTGCACTCCTTGTTCCAGACAAATTAACACATATAGTTAATAAACATCACAATTAGCTAATTTTATCACAGAATACAAAATATGAGATGTTTATCAAATTATGTTATTGTCCATTAGAAGAAGAAAACAAGGAAATAATCAGAAGAGAAACAATTTTTAATCCTTTGATAGACTAGGCAATTTGGAAAGCGGCGGAAACCAGCTTTGAAGAACTCTGGAGTCAGGCGGGACTAACTATAAAATCTTTTTCTCCATTTACTTTTTACCTAACCATTGAAGCCTCAATTTCCATACTATGGAAACTAGCACAATACTACACCAATACAGATTGGATATTCTTTATCCAAAATGCATGGAACCAGATGTGTTTTGGATTTTGGATTTTTTATCAGGTTTTGGAATACTTTCATTCACACAATGGGGTATCTTGGGACAGAGACCCAATTCTAAACCTGAAATTCATTTATGTTTCATCTCCACCTTATACACAGAGCCACAAGGTATGGCCACAATTTTATGTAGTATTTGAAATACTTTTTGCATGAAACAAAGTTTATAGTTTTTATTACCATTTGTGTGTCTGCTTGGGTGGAGGAATCTATGCACAAAGACATATATCACAAGAGAAGGAGGCTGAGATGGTCTTTTTCTCTTGAGTATGCTGAATAAACTCTTGGTTGCGTTTCTTCATTTTAACCAGGACCCATCACATCAGGTGAGGTGTGGATTTTTCCACTTGTGCATCATGTTGGTGCTCAGAAATTGTTGGGTTTAGGAGCATGTAAAATTTCAGATTTGGGGATTAGGGATGCTCATTCTGCAGTTACGATTCTTTTGGTTGTGACCGATAACCTACCCCTGGATTAAACACAAGTGCCCATTATGTGCTAGGTTTGCTGCTAGATATTGGGGTGCAGCAGTGAGAAAGCACACAGCCTACTGCTCGTCAAACGCTCACACCCTTGTGGACACAGAAGGGAAATTACAAGTGAAACAACTATGTTATACAATGGTAGCCATCACTGAATTCAGAGAGGAAACCTGGGGAGAGGAAAGTGAGAGAGAGTGCCCCAAAGCACTTCTATAGAAGAGCATCAGGCAGGGCTGCTCTAAGGAGTTAATATTTGAGCAGAGACCTGAAGAAAGTGAGGGAGAGAGTAATGCAGATGGTGAGGGAAGGAAACAACAAATACTATGGGCTGAGGGAGAAAACCAAAGCAGAGCCTAGAAAGGAGTGAGCAAAGGGAAACTCAGCATAAGAAGACTGAGCGTGAACACCGTAGACCAGGAGGAGGACTGGTTTCAGGAAAGATGTAACTTGGAGGTCACGTGATCTTGCTCAACTCATTTTCTCTTCATCTGTTGACACCACTTGTTAAACCCTTGTGGGCACGGGTTTAACAATAGCTTTCTCTCATGGGAAAACCACATTGTGATATGGTTAAATCAAGATTATCCAGATAAAAATAGCTTTTCATCTATCAAGTAGGTATTACCAACATGTAATTTAAAATGAAAATTTTTGCCAAAGGTCTTAAGGTCAGGGAGACTAATGACATTTTTGGCATTTGATTTAGTTATCATAAACTATGAGAAAAATACTACTTCACAATTCTGCTCCGTTAAGTCTGAAATATTGGAGTACTCTGTTAACCCCTTTCACAAAAAGGACTGAGCCTGGGTTTTAGATAAAGTTAGCATATTTTCAACCTTATGATATTCATGTATGTATAAGGCTTACCAATATTTTAAAAAACAAGTTCATTTTTTTCCTCAAAATAATTAAAGTATTTTATCCTGAATAAGCACATACTGTACGCAGTTGAAACATTTTAAACCATGTCTGTTGTTTGGAAAATTGGCTTTCATACAATGGTTTGGCTCAAAAACCACAGTTGAGATTCAAGTTTTAAAGTGGTTATCTGTGTACATGCATTTGCTAAGCCTCATTCCCCAAAGATCATTAAAATTATCCAAGGGGTCTAAAAAATAACAACATATCTATCATGATGTTGAAATGCAGAATTTCCATGAAGTACAAAGAATATTTTAAAAGTTGTTGGAAAATATTAAGCAGATAGCCGCAAACTAAGAAGCCTGCCCACTAAGTAGATGAACAGAATACTGGAAAATGAAAACATATGCTTTAGAGTTATCAGAATCAAAGGTGATAGTTACATAATCAAGCAAATACATAGTCATAGTAATTTTCCTCAAACTCCTCTTGGTGTTTGATAAACACGGATGAAAAACAACCACTTGCTATTGTAAGGGATATTCCCAAAGGTTTAGGTTCATAACAACATTTACCTTTCCACTTGAAAATTCAATTTAAATCTAATTCTTGGCTACCTTATAGGCTAGGGTGATGGGCCAGAAATCAACAGCCACCTGTTTGAATGGCTGCAAGACCTGTTAGAAAAAGAAAAAGATACCCATCTCCATGCCTTGTGGCCATCCGAATCCTCAGTCTAGTGTTTTCAAACCACAGAAAATACAAAAGTTCTCTTTCTTTTTGGAAGGGGGAAAAAAAATTAACAAACCTTTAAAAAATAAACCACAAGTCATATCACTAGACAAGCAGAACTCCCTGTTTAAGAAAGTGCCGACAGAAAAATATCTAGGTATGTGCAAAGACTCAGTAGTTCAAAAGATGTGCTCCAAAATTGGTGCAAATTCAATTCCATGAGACAGACTTACTTCAGGAAACAGGAAAGCAAACAAAAAAGAACTCCCATCTCTTATTCACAATAAAATCTAAAAAACCACTGTGTGATTTAACGTCAAACAACATGAGATTAAGAACTCTTTTTTTTTTTTTTAAGACCAGATTTTATTCTGTTGTTTGACTAGAGTGCCATCGTATCAGCACCTCAAACTCCTGGGCTCAAGTGATCCTTTTGCCACAGTCTCCGCAATAGCTGGGACTGCAAGCACCTACCACAACACCCAGCTTTTTTTTTTTTTTCCTATTTTTGGTAGAGACAGGGTCTTGTTGCTCAGCCTGGTCTTAGAGTGCCCTAAACTCAGGCAATACACTTACTTTGGCATCCCAGAGTGTTAGAGAGATTACGAGCTTTTAATCCTGAGAGGGAGAAAGAAACCATTATTAGTAAATATTTGAAAACAAACTTTACAAACATGAGGAAACGTAAGTGGCAATCTGAATTAATGACTTAGAAAACAAGAGAGGACAGATAAGTTATCTAGGTTAGACTACTAAGAAAGCCAAAATAGTTATGATACAAATGCCAGAGAGTAACAACAGAATACATGGAAGAGAAACAATAATCAAAGACATACTAGAAGAAAAATTTCCTGAAATGAAAAATAGCTATATAGATGACCCCTGACTTAGTAACTTTTGACTTTGTAATTTTTCTATATTACAATGAATTTATAGAGATGTATTTTCATTGTTAAGGGACATCTATATTCTTAAAATTTTAAGGGTCTACTGAATACTAAATAGATTAATAGGGAGAAAAAAGGAAAAATATAAGATATATACATTTGTTTTTATAATTTTGGAGATACATTCAACAAGCATCTATTGCAGAAAAGGGGAAGATAAGATGTTATCTAAAACAGACAAAAATCTAGATAATTACACAATTTGGAAAGAGGAAAGGCAAGGCAACAATGACAAAATATTTCTAGAGATTTAAAAAAAAACTCATATCTCCCAAATTTTATACATTCAATAAATATGATGTTCAGTTTTGTGGTCTTATCTTTGCATATGTCTACGTGACTATTCTCCCCCTAAAAATACAAGGAGATTTGACTCAAAGTATCATGTAAACTTCCACTAATTCTTATAAAAGAAGAACAAAATCATGTTCTCATGTCTCTCTTCCTTCATTACCCTGCTTGGAAAGGGCATAAGATAACTGGTACTTAAGAGCAATCTTGGCTCATGAACATGATTGTATGCTTCAGGGAAGACAGAGCAGAAAGCCAAGATCACCAACAAAATTCATGGTGTATCGTATCTGGCCTGGACTTCGTATGCTCAAATTCCTTTTGTGTATGAGAGAAATACACTTTAATGTTTTGAAAGCCATTATTCATTATCAGATTTTCTGATTCCAGCTAACATGACAAATGCAGTGGAATAGAAACCTACCTGATTCTCACTAATATGACTTACAAAATGGCGAACGAATGTTTATAAAGATTCACAAAATAAAGAGTCTGCATATCATTTCTGAAAAAAAGTATTTAAATAATACTTTGGCCATGTGAGACGTGAGTAAAAATAATGATCTCAAATAGGAACAAAACAGAGAAGAAAGTGGCCATAAGCACAGGAAAACTTGAGTTGATTTCCAAACAATTGATAAAATGGATATAATTCAGGTGTTAAATGCATACCATAACGATTAAATTCTACCAATAATTTGATTCGAAAAGTCTGGGTATGCTACATAATATGATTATTGTGGGCAGCGCCTGAGGCTCAGTGAGTAGAGCACTGGCCCCATATACTGAGGGTGGCAGGTTCAAACCTGTCCTCTGCCAAACTGCAAAACAGAAAAATAACCAGCATTGCGGCGGGCGCCTGTAGTCCCAGCTGCTCGGGAGGCTTTGGCAAGAAAATTGCTTAAGCCCAGGAGTTGGAGGTTGCTGTGAGCTGTGACACCACCACACTCTACTGAGGATGATAAAGTGAGACTGTCTCTAAAAAATAATAATAATAAAATAATGTGATGATTGTGGGATGTGAGAGGAAATACAGCAAACAACTGCTCATGTGACGGGGAACAAAAAAATGATCCATTCTAAAATGAATCATTACATTAAAGATAAATAGAGTTCAAACATTTAAATATATAGAAATCTACTACTAGAATGAATGAAAGTAAGTAAAGGTTTTGTGTCTTTAGAGACAAAATATACCAACAGGAATGTTATAGATACGCCAAAGAAATGAAGAGAGAAAACAGCCAAGTGCTATAAATACACAGAAGTCTATCATAAAGTAACAGAAGTAAGACTCCATTAGTCAGAATTATTTGAGGTGTGAGATCACTTTGGCTTCAAGTTCAGAAACACAGTAAGATTTAGGTCTTACTGCTTCTGAAAATCCCAGAAGTCCCTGGGTGCCTATTTTCAATTGAGGAATCTCTTACCCATTCTATCTTCTATTCTGTTTTTAGAATTTATACACTTCCCCAATAAAAACTAAAGAGTCTGGGTTGGGTCAAAAAATAGCATTTGGCCACTTGCTATTTGTGAAACAAATACACTAAAATAACAAATCACAGTGTGTAGCTAAAGAAGAGTATATTTATTGAGTAAATTCAAATTAAAAGAATGGGTAATGTTATTGTGGAAAGGAAAAATTAATTTAAGGGTAAAATATTTTAATTAGTAAAATAGGAATCATTTATATAAAATAAAATAAAAAGATGACAATGACTAGATACTAGTTATGAATGTTTGTATGCCATAAAACATAGCTTGTGTTTATAAAGGGGGTTATTAGAATTAGGAAACTTTAAAATTCTTCTCTTGGTCTTTGATGGATACAGTTTACAAAACAGAAATGGAAATCTGAATTGCATAATTCATGCACTGATGTAATAGGTTTGCTGTAATTTCAAAAGCAAATATCACAGAGTAAAAACACTCTTAAAGTATAATGGACATTTGCAAAGGGAGATTATATTTTAGGTCTCAGAATATCTACATAATAAATACATCAAATTATAAATTGCACTCCAAGAGTTCTTTTGTCCTGAAACAAAATAAAATTGGGGACTAATAATAAAAACATTAACATACAATCTTACAAGTTAGACCATTTGGAAACAAAGTGAGATTTTCCTAAAAGTATTTTTTGAATCAATGTGTGTGTGTTTTGTTATTTCAAACTGATAATGAAATCTACATATCAACACTTGACAGATATAGTCACAGCTGTAGTCAGAAGAAACTAAATTGTTTTAAATGATTTTTATGATTAACAATAAAGAAAAAGGATAAATAAACTAGTATATAACTTAAGAAACTAGTAATAAAATGAAAGATTGATAAAGTTGTAAAAAAGAAGTAATATAGAAAAATGTAATAAGAAAACTTCTTTTCAGAAACAATAATAAAATATGCAAATCTATAAGTTGCAATATATATCCTGGAAATGGGAGATCAGAAGGGCACACAAATTCTATGAAAATAAATGTGCAAAAATAGCAATAAAGTTTGAAATCTTGATTTTGTAAAAAGGACTTAAAGAAATAAACCAGATTAGGTACACAAACTTGGAAATGTTTTTTAAAATCTAGTATCCCAGCAAGGGGATGGCCTCAATAATTTTATATGTCATTTGTCATTTTTTCCCAAGATTTTAACAAATAAATAAATACTTTTAAAGGTGTTCCAAAACAAATTTTTTTTCAATTCATCATTTAAAACTAGAATAATAATGAAACTGATATTTGAATAAAAGTAAAAAAATACCTTTATAATCTGCCACATGTGTGCCTATATATACTTAAAGATTTCAAACTTTATTGCTATTTTTGCACGTTGATTGTCATACATTTTGTGTGCCCTTGTGACCTGTGGCTACATCTACTTTCTTATTGCAAGGATGTGTATTACACACATATGCATATAATAAAAGTGAAAATCATACAAGATTCAATGGAGTAATCCCCTGTTAGCCATGGTTTCACTTTCTGTGGTTTCAATTGCCCATGGTCAATCACAGTCTGACAATACTACATCACTACTCCTGAACTGTAAGGCCGTTATGAAGAAAAAGAAGGATTGCCTGAACACAGTCATTGCAATACCTTGGCAGTGAATCTGACGAACAAGAAGGCTACTAAGTGACTAATAACAATTCAGGGGGGGATGTAGCTGGAAGGCACAGAATTCCTTCCCACTACGCAGAATGGTGTGTGATTTAAAACTTAGGAATTGTTTATCCCTGAATTTTTTGCTTACCTCACCATGCCAATGTCATTCACCCCACTTCATCTCCCCCCATGGACAAGTTATCACCTCAGATCATAACAAAAAGACGAAGGATGAGAACAGGGCAGTAAGATCCAAGTGTAAATAAATGCAGCCATGTTACATCACTGGGTGACAGAATCATTAATCAATGATGTAAATTTCCCTCCCCATGGGCAAAAGTACTAACACATATATGGAAAATACCATAAAGTTAAGAGACCGATTATGAATCATGCATTATATATTGCTCGGAAATATATACTGTACCATATACAACACATCTTGTACATACACTGTATTATGAATATTAATTTTATAATTTTGTTATTAATCAATAAAATGCATAACACATCAATATAATATACAGGAAAATTAACTCATGAAAGATGCTATCACTTAAAAAGAAAAATATCTAATTTGAAAAAATAGATTCTGAGTATGAGAAGATAACTCACAAAAGAAGAAGGTCTGATAAATACATGAACCTAAAAGGCAAATATAGGAATGTACACAATTAAGTGCATGAATAAAAAGAAAATTTAATGGAGAAGTCCCAGCATTACCACCTGTGCTCCCCAGTGCCTATATCTTGATTCATTTTTCCTCAAAGCC
The DNA here is from genome assembly GCA_963573935.1 of Arctocebus calabarensis. Taxonomy (NCBI): domain Eukaryota; kingdom Metazoa; phylum Chordata; class Mammalia; order Primates; family Lorisidae; genus Arctocebus; species Arctocebus calabarensis. The sequence continues at coordinate 26,633 of CAUYON010034737.1, forward strand.
AAACCAGCTCCAAACATACTATGTTATTTAGCATACTATATTACCTATTCTACATGTATTTCCCATTTGTCTTGTTTATCTGGCTCCGTCTGCTAGAATGTAAGATCTCAGCAATCGAGGACAGGCATATATAAATATATCTAACTCTTAGATCTTAGAACGGAAACCGGATTACAATAAGCTCTCAATGAATATTTTTAAAATAAATACCCGATTGTTACAACGTAAAAGAGAGACGATGTCTGAAAGCCCTTCCCACGGCTTCTCTCCCGTGCAGCCCTGTTCTGAGAGGGGTCGACTCTCCCTGGCCTCAGCCATCAGCACCTGCAGGGCTCAGGCTGACGCTGCTGCAGCCACTGCCAGGCCAAGGAGGAAGAAGGAGGCTGGCTATGCCCATGAGCCCATAGTGGGGTCCCCACAGCCCTGCAGCCTGGACTCCCCACAGACTCTTACCCTTGCTGCTTCACCTGAGAGGGGCCCTCACCTGCCCAGTTTGAGGCCGCCAGGGTTCTGCACCTTACCCTTGGGCTTGTGCTTTGGCTAACGGTGACACAGCTCTCACTGGGCTGAGGAGGGAGGAGAGATCAGACTGTTCGTGCACCTGCTGGAGGAGCCCCACCATCCTGCTCCAGGCTGCCCTGAGACCCAGTGGACAAGTGCACCCTCCCCAGCTACCTTGCTGCTCTGCTTCAGCTGATACCTGGAGAAGAGAATAGAGAACTCAGGAATCACCCACGTGTTTATAGACAGTTTATAGATCTTCGACAAAACCAACAAGAAGATATTCTGGGGAAAGGATATCTTTTTAATAAATGATCCTAGGGAAATTGTCACATGAAGAAGAAAACCTGTAGCCTCTCTCTCACTCCACATGTGTGCACATGTTTATTATGTTTCTTTTCCTTTTTTATGAATGAAAGAACCTAGCCTGTTTTAAGTTCTGAAAAACATCTTGAATGCCTTTAAAAATGTTACAAAATTTCCAAAACTGTTTTGCCAATCACTGTTTTTTAAATGTTATAACTTAAGTGGATGTTGAGGGAAATTTATTCCTTATGTTTCTGATTCTTTTGGTTTGCTCTATCCAAGTGTTTCATAAGAACCATTTGATGTCTAAAAGATCTTAGAGGTTTTTTGGTTCAAGCATGTTTAAGATTATTTATTCAGACTCAAGTAGCATTTTATCATTATCAAATGGAAATGAAACTCAGAAAGCTGTAAGTTATTTTGGAAATTTAAAGTGGACTCTGGTTAAAATGAATATATACCAAAGCCATCTTAGGTCAATTTACTACATTTTAAAAATTTGTACTTTTTTATGAGAAAACCTCAGAAATCAGGACAAACAACTATTGGAACAAATACCAGGTTGGACTTCATGTGGTATGAGCTGAATGGTCTTGATAATTATCTATTTTTTGAAAATTTCAGATTGGCAGCGCCTGTGGCTCAGTGAGTAGGACCCCAGCCCCATATAGCAAGGGTGACGGGTTCAAAACTGACCCTGGCCAAACTGCAATAACAAAAAAAATAGCTGGGTGTTGTGGCAGGCACCTGTAGTCCCAAGTACTTGGGAGGCTGAGGCAAGAGAATCAAGTAAGCCCAAGAGCTGGAGGTTGCTGTGAGCTGTGACACCAAGGCACTCTACCAAGGATGACAAAGTGAGACTGTCTCTAAAAAATAATAAGAAAGAAAATTTCAGATTAATATGAGGGTACAAAGGATTAGATTACACTCTTTGTGTTTATTATGTAAGTTGTGCCCTGCTGTAGTTGTGCCCTTCACCAGGGAGGTGTGCCATATATGCTTACATTGTGCCTATATCATTTTCCCTCCCCCTACGCTGCTTCGCCCCTTCTCCTCCCTCCCCCCAACTTGAATTAAATTGAATTTTTCTCTAGTGTAGTCATGTATTAATTGATCTACTGGCTTCATAGTATACTGAATACATTCGATACTCTCTTTTTCATTCTTTTTGATACTTTACTAAAGAGACAGTTCCCCAACTCTATCCAAGTTAATACAAAAAACTGTAAAGTCTCCATCTTTTTATGCCTGAATAGTATTCCATGGTGTACATATTGCATAGTTTATTAATTCATTCAGGGGTTAATGGTCACCTGGCTTGATTCCATGTCTTGGTGATTGTAAATTGAGCTGCGATAAACAATCTAGTTCAAATTTCCTTTCTATAAAATGACTATTTTTTTTTCTGGGTAGCACTCTTGGTGGGATTGCAAACGAATACAGCCTTTGTGAAAATAAGTATGGAGAATCCTTAAAGAATGCAAAATAGGCCTTCCATCCGATTCCTGATGAGTATCTAAATATTCTGAGCAAAGATTTTTATTCTGGTATCCAAGATCACCTGATCTTTTTTTTTAATAGGTCCCTAAGGAAACCATAACTAGCAAATAACTTATCTATATATTAAATTTTATCCCCCAAATCAAGATAAGTGTCTAAACCTAAGCTGAATCCTGTAAGATTTTTTTTTTTTTTGTCCAGAGGGCAGTTTTTCATTGTGTGGGCTTTGAGTCATTCTTGTTTGGTTTGAATTTTCACTCCACCCTTATTAACTATGTGATCTGAAATGAGTTATGGCTTCTCTGGAAGGCTTTGGATTTTTTAACTATAACATAGAGATGATCACAGTTCCTATTTGTTACAATATCTATAATTTATCCTAAAGTGTTTTGCTATACATGTAATTCATATTATATTCAGAAATGATGCACACCAGAGACCCACAAAGGAAAATGGCTCTTTGAATTGTTTCTGTCTTTGATAGCTTAACCCACTAATGCACTTTGCTAATTAGCATAGTGGGTGTCAGAAATGAGTTATTATTTGCGAAATTAGTGGTTTGATACTTAGAAAGACAAATGTTAGAAATGGGATTTAAAAGAGGATTTAACCCATTTAAGTGAAATTAAAGATTTATAAGATATTTTAATGTACTTAAATATTTTAAAATGTACTAGCATTCTCCGTGATTACATGACCGAGTTAGAAGAATCTAGGGAAGAGTCTTTATCCTTGAAGTTAGTGTCCACGTGGCCTGTCCTTGGTTTGGATAGTTTTTTTTTTTTTCCTTTTTTTTTTATTGTTGGGGATTCATTGAGGGTACAAGAAACCATGTTACACTGGTTGCATTTGTTGGGTAAAGTCCCTCTTACAATTGTGCCTTGCCCCCAAAAGGTGTGGCACACACCAAGACCCCACCCCACTCACTCCTTCCCTCTCTCTGCTCTTCCTTTCCCCACCCCTCCCTCGTTCTCTCTCTGCTCTCCCCTTCCCTCACCCCCACCATGTCAATAATTGTCATTAATTGTCCTCATATCAAACTTGAGTACATGGGATTCATGCTTCTCCATTCCTGAGATGCTTTACTAAGAATAATGTGTTCCACTTCCATCCAGGTTAATACAAAGGCTGTAAAGTCTCCATTTTTTT
>CAUYON010034740.1:0-11983 GCA_963573935.1 Arctocebus calabarensis
GAGGCTCTGTCTCAAAAAGAAAAAAGAAAGAATAAATTTAAAAAATCAGCTCACATTTACCTGGCATCAGTATGCCATGGAGATGTCACAATATGAATTCAAGATGTCACAATATGAATTCGATTGTGTGGAAATTGTTAAACATCAGAATATTCCTTTGTATTGATGATAGTATCACATGTAATTAGATCTAATGAATAACCATTACTCCGAATGCCTTATAATAATGTGAATGTTCCAGAGGGTAGGAACACACATAGTGAGGGTCTAGCCACACCAGTGAAATGTTTTAGAATCTCATAGTCTGGTGCATGCTAGTATATTATTTCCAGAGTGAAGGACAAATATTTCATTTTTACTTTAGTATTAAAGATAGAGTGCTGGTAGGATTCTGATTTTTAGAGGCAGCACAAAGAACACTTGCGAAGAAACTTCTTCATCAGATGACTTAGAATAGGTAGTTTTGAGGGGGACCTGGAATGAGACAAGGTTCTGCAGCAGTTTCACCCATAAAATAAGCAGCCTTGATGCCAGAGAAATAATAAATGGCAATCTCCATACTGCCAGAGCTTTCACGACAAATACAAATGCAGTGTGGGCTCTCTCTTAAGCTCCAAACAGAGAACTCCAGTGAAAACCCTAGCGTTTTGAAGCAAGGCACTACTATTCCCGCAGAGTTCTCGTCCCCATTTAGAAGCAGCTCTTGGCATGTTACCTGGCCCTAAAATGACTGAAACCTGACCACGACCATCAGTTGACCACGGGTGGCGCTCTCTATCATGAGCTTAATAAGGCGTTACATGCCTGGTGGAATGAGAAGCAAGTCACTGAGCAATGGAACTCGCCCATTTTGAGGAGGTAGGGTTGGTGTCACATAAAAAGGAAGCGAGAAATATTTTGAAATTTGGAGGATCCACTGCAGCGTTTTTTCATGTATGCACACCTAGGTAAAACTTCAAATGGGTGATTATAGCAACTACAGCCTATGAAGGACATGATGATTGGGAGTGAAGGTCAGAGTCACCTCACCAGCAAACCACTTAGACTAACTGAAGTGATAATCACGAGTGAGGAAAGAAAGAATGAGGCTACTTGGAGTGAGTGTTAGAAGAAAGAGATAATGAAGAAGTTATGGCTTGGCAGATGCAGTTCAAAGAGATCATTCTATTAATCCATGTGTTTTATGCTTTTTCTTAGAAATTGTGGCCAATAGTGACCTATAAGGATCCATGACGAGCTGGAATAAGTTCACGTGGATCTGGTGGGGCAAAGGAAGGATCAGGTGCTATCAAGACGCCTTTCTGGTCCCACTCCATTTCAGTATATGCCTCCTTCAGCTCTGGATGCTTTTGTTTCTAAAGCCCTTCTTCTGTGGCTCTCTTTGAAAACTTTGAGTTTCTTGGACAGCTTACCTGCATGAACAGAGAGTCACAAAGCCGAGTAGTATGTCTCGGTCTGTACATCTCTGAGCCAATGGAAGGCAAGTACTGGGGTGAGAGCCTTGCTCCCTCCACCTGGGAGGGGAGTAACCAAGTGGGAGTTACTGCCAGCAGCCCTGCACACATGCAGGGAACGTCTTCGGAATCATTCTTCTCCCCTATGCTTCTCTTCCTCTTCTTTGATGGCTTGTCCTGGGAATATTCCCACAAGAATTCACTGATGAAAATTCTCAATTTAGGATCCGCTTTGGGCAACTTGACCCAAGACAGATTCCTAAATGTAGGTGGTAAATTTGAGTAGAATTTTGGAATCTGTATTCATGGCAAAGATTTGAGTCAAAAATACCTGAGAATTATTGGCCTCTTGATTATGTACAAAGTCATGAAGCTAGATGAGGTCACTCAAGGAATACCTTTATATAAAGAAAAAGCTTCCAAACTTTACCTAAAGCTTCTTTATATAAAAGAAATGCTTCTGATACTAAGTTTCAGACTTTCTTAATCCTCCTCTGTCACATTTACTAATTAAATTTATACCCATTTCCTTAGCATTGCTTTCAGGACAGACCTTGACTCAAACTCTATGAAAGTATTCAAATTAGTCCACCTTATTTCCAGTTATTCCCTAATTATTCATCCTACTTTACTTCATCAGCCTATCAAACTTATCCTCTAAAGGTATGCAGTCTGAGGCACGGCTGATTTATAGGTCCCTTGTATAAGCAAACCAAGATGTATCTCTCAATAAATTAGAACATAAAACACCTGTTCAGAGGTGCAAATGCTTGGCTCAGGTTCAGCTGAAAGAATTCCCAGTACATTTCACATATGGGCAACACTTTCACCTTGACATTGCTGAAAATAGTTTGGGATCTTAAAGGTAAATCTGGAAAAATAGGGAGAGAGAAAGATTTACAGAAGTAAAATTAAAGTAGGCATTTTATCAAAAGAAAACACCTATTTAAACGCAATGATCTGACACTGGTTTGTACAAAGTACATCCTCTAAAAATATTAGTTGAGCAAATCGTATTGCCTATAGTGTGAATCTGTATTTATAGCAGAGTGAACTAGGATACCCAGACAAAAGAAAGTTTTGGGAATAATATTTTATAAACTTATACCATCTTTACCTTAACATATTTCTAGGTAGAGACCAACTGAACAATTTAAGTGGAACTTTGTCAAATAAATAAAGTCTAGAAAACACAAGAAGAAGTGATGATTCCTAACTGGAATATCCTTTCGTTAAGGAAGTTCTGAATTCTTTTTATAGATAGAGCAGATTTTGTGAGCTGCTTCCTACACATACCAAAAATGTATAGTTTGGGGTATGTGCAGAGTAGTTTATTTAAAAGAAAATTCTCTTGAATTGGAAGTACAAGGCTTGTTTTGTTTTTTACAGTTTCCTTTTGAGAGGTTTTTCTTATTAGATACATAATATACTGTTGCTAGTTAAATATGATGATCCTTCACCCTAGGACAAATAAAAAGAAAGACCTAATTTGGCTAATTTTTTCATCTTAAGGAAACAATTTTTGAGCAATATGTATGTAAAAAAGCAACAATAAGAACTAATATCAATAGCAGTTTTCTTAAAAAAAAAGTGGTGGATACATGAACATGGCTTTGTTCACACTTAAGATATTTTTACAATCTCACATGTGCTGTATTAAACTTAAATAATTTCTCTGTAGCTTTTGTATCAATTTTAATATATCTATGTCACACAAATCTTACTAGAATCAAAAGAAGAGTATAGGTAGAACTTATTTCCAGTTATTCCCTAAGTATTTATCCTACTTTACTTCATTGGCCTATAAAACTTATCCTCTACAGGTATACAGTCTGAGTCCATCTTATACTTACTTAAAAAAAACTAGAAATACAAACTAATTTAAAAAAATAAACATTGGCATGACACAAAATTCAAGTGTCATTACTGCTGAGTGACACATGCTGCAAAGATTCAAAGGCAAAAACTAACGAGATGATTCCTGATGTTCACTAACAATTCAATATTACTATTTATGTTGGAATTTTCATAAAAGCAGATTATGTTTGCAAAGTACAATAGTCAATGGCAATAATAATAATAATGTTCCATTTCATACATATTCATCAAAAATGCCTCCAGGACCTCGTTGGGTTCTAGATTCATTACTCTGTTTCCAAGTCTATGACTAGACTAAAGAGAATGTATTCTATTATTCAAAGTCCTATCTCGAAGGCTCCTTACAAACTATTCATGTACCTTCTTTATAATCTAAGTTTTCTAGCTTCCATGCCTTGTGTATCCCTGTAGCCACCTTGGCCTGGCAGTTGATCAATTCCCACCCATTCTTCAAGTCTCTATATGCCATTCTTCTAAGAAACCTTTCCTGGTACTTTACGATCACAGACATGGTCACTCTCTGAACTCCTTGTTCACCCCACTGGAGCCACCGGGATGTGATAACTGCTGCAGCAATCAGCTGGGCCAACAGGTGCGGAGCATTGCCTTCCAGGAAGCTCATTAGGATCCAGCTCTCAGAGACCTTTTGGGGGTTGGCTGTGTAGGCACCTGTAGGTCAAAAACTGCAGACTCCACGAAAGCAGGTGTTGAGGACGGCTGTACTGTTTGCGGTTCAGACACAGTGATTTATTCTCAGCAGGCATACTCCGTGCTCCACTCCCCAAGTCTAAACTCCCAGATGCCAGAGAAGGGCTGATCTCACCCGCAGGTGTGTCTAAGAAAAGGCATCACAAGCTGATGTACTAACTCTCCCGTGTATGTGTAGTTATACAGCCCTCCTATGTACTACAGAATCTTATCCCGACTCTCAGTGTAAACTTGCTGAGAACTGGGTAGGGATTCGTTTTTGCATTACTTTATCATTCCCAGTAAAGAACTGGATTCCTAATATGAAACGCTCACAAACATTGATGATTAGAAGGTCTGCTGATTCAGTAAGGAACTGTGAGAAATGGGTAGGGCAGCAGACTTAACACAATGAAGGACAGGTCTGCCATCTCGTCCTGCTTGGAGTCCTCTGGAGCAAAGGATAGAGAATGGCAAAAACAGATAAAAGGTAAGGAGCACGGTCATCAGGATGTGCAGGGATTAAACACATCCTGGGGACTCCACTGGGATGAACAAGACCTTCAGAGTGATCAGTACCCATTCTCATGTGCGTTGCGTGAAAGTTCTCTCGGGTGGTCGGTGGCGCAGTGTAAACCTGCTTTTGAAATGTTATGAAATAGAGAGGGCTACGAGCTCTCTTGGTGGCAAGTAGCATTTAAACTTTATTTTTCTCCAGCTTATATAGCTGGTTTTGCACGTACGCACTATTAATAATCACACAGTTACATTGTAAAAACTGATTATTTTTTTCACAACACCTGCAAATCTATGGATTAACATTCACACTTCTTTCAAAGAAGAACATTCTTCTTTGTTTTTAACTTAACTCTAAGTAACTATGAAGAAAAACGTGTTGTCAATAATCTTACCCGTATCCTGATAAAGTCACAGCGCGGCTGGGGAGGAAGGTGGTTTGAATGCCTGCTCTGGGCTTTGAGCAAGCTAGAGGCAGCTACTTAATCTTTAACCAACACAAGATGGAAATTCCTAAAGCATACTCTGAGCTTGTGTGCAAGTTTCGGGCCTCCTGACTGACCTAAGATCATGGGAGCTTTAATTCCAACATTCTCTGGTCTTTTTGGTCTTTTTATGAGTTCTGCCCTGGTCTTTCCTAAATTGTGTTAAGATTTTTCACGAGCCCACTCTCAACCTGATTCAGGCACAGACTTAGAGGCTTTTCTCTATACATGTGTAATACTATTATTGGCATAAAATAATTCATTTTTGTTAAAAATAAGTGTACTTTTTAAGGAAACAGAAATGTGCAATTTTTTTGATGAAATAATATCAGATAACTAATATCTTCCATAATCCTGTCCACTTGTAAATTATTCCTAGGAAACAATGTATATACAAGGTCTGATAATTAAGATCACAAACTTGTCCTAGAAAAAGTGCTGCATACCTCATTGCTGAATATCACTACGATCACCTTCAAAATATTCCCCGTGGGAAGCTATGCAAGAACCTTTTGAGAACAAACTTCATTGTCTGACCCCATATTATAGACCATGTAAATTTTATAACAGGAGCACCTGCTAAACAAAAAAATAGCCCCGCATTGTGGTGAGCATCTGTAGTCCCAGCTACTAGGGAGTGTTAGATAATTGCAAAACTTCATCTCCCTATCCCAATTACCCACTAAAAATTTCCAACTAGTTTAGATAATACTTAGAGATCTAAAAATAGACCTGCCATTCGATCCTGTAATTCTTTTACTAGGTATATATCCAGAAGAAAAAAAATCACATCATAATAAAGATATCTGTACCAGAATGTTTATTGCAACCCAATACATAATTGCTAAGTTGTAGAAGAAGCCCAAGTGCCCATTGACCCACGAATGGATTAATAAATTGTGGTACATGTATACCAGGGAATACTACACAGCCTTAAAGAAAGATGGAGACTTTACCTCTTTCATGTTTACATGGATGGAGGTGGAACATATTCTTCTTAGCAAAGCATCTCAAGAATGGAAGAAAAAGTATCCAATGTACTAAGCCCTACTATGAAGCAAATTTATAGCTTTCATATGAAGGCTAAAACCCAATTATAGCACAAGAATACAGGGAAAAGGGAAAGGGAGGGGAGGGGAGGGGGGAGGATGAGTGGGAGGGAGATTGGTGGGATCACACCTACGGTGCATCTTAGCAGGGTACAGGTGCAACTTATTAAATGTAGAGTATCAAAGTCTACATATAGTGGTTAAGAAAATGCTGTGAAGGCTATGCTAAACAGTTTGATGAAAATATTTCACATTGTATATGAAGTCAGCACATTGTGCCCCATGATTGCACTAATGTACACAATTATGATTTAATAAAAATTTAAAAAATTAAAAATAAATAATTAAAAATTTCAAACTTATGGCCTGCCCCCTACATCTCTTCTTGCCAGAGCAGTAACTCCTTATTGGCTACTCTACCATCCCGTCACCTCCCCTACTGAACCTATATAAGGTGCATGTGTCTTTTGCTCTGTCTTTTCTCTCTCTCTCCCCCCATCTTTCCCTCTCTCTTTCTCTCTCTCTCCCCTCCTCCTTGATGCTGCTCTGCAGCACCCCCGCCAATAAAGACCTTTCATACAAGCCTTGGTGGTCTGTGAGGTTTCTGCTGGTCATGTGCCCCCTTTTCAGGGAGACTGAGGCAAAAGAATCAATTGAGCCCAAGAGTTTGAGGTTGCTGTGAGCTATGACGTCACAGCACTCCACTGAGGGTGACAAAGTGAGACTGTCTCAATTTAAAAAAAAAAAAAGAACTTCATAACAAAAATAGCTAAAACTTACATAGGGCCAAACGCTGCTGTAAGCAGCACTCGATGTGGTAGCTACTGTGCGTTCCCTTTACAGTATGAAAGCAGTCAGATACCTCCCTAAGGAGTCATGCTAGTGTCCAGGCTCCTCATTCTCACATTCGTGAAACTCTCACTGTCTTTTTTTGATATAAAAATTATTTTGATAAAATTAAAGGATAAAAACCCCTTTGTTCTACTTTTTTATATATTCTCCATATTTTAAAAATTAAAGAACTCAAGTCATTCTAGATTTTTGCATTTTATACTTGGCAAGTTATATGGTCTCAATGAAGAGTTTATCACTTAGCAGTTCATGAAAAAGTATTGAGGACTCAATGTGTGCATCACTTACAAATCTGAACATAAAAAAAAGGACAGTCATACTGGCTGAAATAAATAAATTTATGTGAACAGAAATCAGTTTCTACTGCGGTTCAATAGTTGAGTTTTTGTCATGGTTCCAGTGAAAGGGAGGGTTAAGAAGACAGCTTTTCATTTCTCTCTGAATACAAATGCACTTTTATAATTAATTTTCTCCTACATAGGAATAGGATCAATACATATCAAAACTTGGAAGAAGAACTTGTAGAAGGGAAACCACACTCTTGAATTGTTTATTTCTTAAAAAATAAATTAAAAGTCTAAAAGTTATCAATAAGCTGCATTATGTCAAAGTCAAAGAGCAGTTTAGAAATGCAGATGCAATTTTATTGATGAAGAAGTTGTCAGGACTTTTACACGATATTCGACTTGAGAAAGATAGCAGTGTTCTGTGGCTGTGGGCAAGGCTCTTATGAGAGTAGATGATAGACATTTGAAAAGCATTATTTAAATTTGCAGCCGCTTAAGAAAACTGCCTTCAGGGGACAGGTGTTATCATCATCCCCATCTGATTGAAGAGGCACCTGCATTTCAGGGAGATTAAGTGAGTGTCTTGGGGTGCACGGTGCATCTGCAATCCGGGCACTCTGGGAATCAGAAGTGGAAAGATTGCTGGAGCTCAGGAGTTCAAGACCAGCCTGAGCAACGCAAGACTCCTGTCTCTACTTAAGTAGAAAAAGTTGAAAAAGAATTTTTTTTTCCTAGACAAAATAAAAATTTGGAGCATATCTCTAGAGCCATAATGGTTTCAACCCTCTGGTGTCTTGCTCACATTTATAGAAGGCCTAAGGAAGAGTTTGTTTTTTCATCCACTGAGCTGATAACCTAAATATGTCCACACTAATATTTTATAATTAATTTGTTTCTAAAACCTGCCCTGGTGACAAGAATAGTTAAATTCCAGCAGAGTTGAGCCCCCAAATCCAGAAAAATTAAATTCATGGGAATTGTACTATGAATGTTGATATAGTTTCAACCTGAATGTGTGGCAGGGCTGTGGATTTTGAAATGAGAGAAAAAACATCCTTTACATTACATTCTGAAAGTAGAAAATTATCTCCTCCATATAGTACTGAAGTGGGAAAACAGTTTTACTTATTTTGTTGTGTGAAATTGTGTCTTTGTATTACAGATCTTGAAACAGTTAAAACCATCAACAAATCACATTTGTGTAGCATCCACAGGTAACAATTATAGTTTAAACATCATAAATATTTATTTGAAACCATGCAATGCAGAAATTAATAAATAAGGAAATGAGTATATGTCACCTACTTTTGAAATGTTGCTCGATCGACTTGCAGATCGCCCTGGGGATTTGTCATTCTGAAAAATAAAATAAAAAACATTGATTAAAAGAAAGCATTACTATATAACTCTTTACCACCGAGAAGAGAAATTACAGCATAGGAAAACTTAGGAAAACTTTCTATGTTGTTGACATGTATACAATTGGTTATAGAGAACTTTTTCTCTTACCAAATATCATTTCTCTAGTATGTGTACTTTTGAAAATACTTCAAAAACATCCGAATTTTTATCAGACTAGAAGTAGATGTTTCCAGGTAATAATTATGTCTCCACAAAAATTTGCACAGTCCCTTTGAAAATAAAGTTAGACAATGAAACTGTGGTCCATTATTTCCCCCTTTTGCTCTTGCAACCAGGAAATTCCTAGTAAATTCTGGTTCATAATGTCAGTAAATATTTTATTCCGGGTACGTGGTACATACATCTATCTTCTTCTAAAATGCAATTTACTGGTCTTTTCTACTATTTTGCATATTTTGAAAGTGTAAAACTTTTACTTTCTAAAATTTACAGTGCTTGCTAAATTATATATTTAAAAATTTGAAACTTCAAGATGTTTTAAAAATTTATACTGCTGGTTCTTGCCTCTTAAAGAATATTTAATTTAGCAGAAAAGCAGCATGAGAAACATGAAAAAAAGATATTTTCTTTACAAAGGATACAATTTGAAAGCAGAAATGGACCATAAGAGGCTGGGCCCTCTCGTTTGAAACCCAGAGAGATTTCTGTGCCTGGAAACCATGGAGCTGATGTCCAAGTCAGGGCCAGCCCTGAGGACTACGGCTAGTCCAATCTGGCTACTCTTTGTATTCTGCTAATTATCTGCTAGTGGATAATCAAATGGAAAATCGAAGTTGATGGGCATTATTCATTTTACACGCAGAAAGCGGTCTCAGTACACCTCTTCTCAGAGATGATGACTTGGAAGAATCAGATTTGTATACCAAAAGTTTGTAAAGATCTGAAGTAACATTGTAACTAATCTCATCCAAACAGTAATTTACCAGCATAAGGATCCTTCTTGTTTGTAACTTCGGGACTCAGGCCCAAAGTGGATTTGGGTAGACAACTGCAGTGCATCTTGGCAGAGCTCATTTTTGAGAAGTTCTTATAAAAACCTGTGGGTTTGAAATTGCCCTGTGATGACTGCTTGAGAGTTTCAGCAAGAGAGAGTGATGGCAGGATATGGCAGCTATGTTATTGGAGAAAAACAGTAGCTGCATTCACTCAACACTGTCACTGTGTCATGCGTGGAATATTCCAGCTGAACAGCACCCTTTTCTTTGTAACATCCATCCCGTACATCCTCTGATGTCACTGTGAAGTGTGTCATTACAAACCAAGATGAGTCACAACCATACGATTAGTTACACCTCCTGACAGCCTCGGGATCCAGCTGGAGATTAATGTGTACGCTATGGCAGGCACTTCCCCTGAGTAGCTTGTTCCGGTGATGGAGAGAGGCACTTTTCTCCTGACGTCTCAACTCCTCTTCTAGAGAGCTCACAACAGAATCGATCCATCTTTCCTTGTCAGTGGAATTTAGGATTTTGACACATTGCCGTGCAGAGCAGAGATAAATAAGTCACATAATATAATACACTTTGGAGGAGACTCACTTTAGTGGTTGCTTTGCCACATTTTCCATATTTTCATGATATTTAAGATCATGATTAAGGAACTAGAATTGAAAGGTGCTGAAGCAGGAACCAGGAAAGAAGTAGGAAATTAACTCGACTTCACATTACTTAATTTTTCAAACCAAACAGGACTTTCTGTTGCTTTGAAGTGAAACAAGGGTGTCAGATTCCCTTTGCAGCTGTGTATGAGCTCAGCAAAGGGTTAGAACAAGCTGGGATTTCCCACCCTCTTCGCCAGTCTAATGAGGGAGCGAAGTATCTACTTGATTATTTAGTACTTCAAGAGATTTTTTTAAACTTGAAACCATGGGCTCTACTTCTCTAACTACAATGTTAGGCACTGAAAGAAATAAAAAAAACTTAGGCCAAGGTTAACATTTTTGTCGTGTCTAAGTTTTCTATTGTTGCTACACCACACACAGGAAGGGCAGGTACATTGGGCAAGGAGACCTGTGGGAGACGAGTGTGCACTGCTGCCCGGCAGGCGGTGGTGTGAAGTGACAGGTGGACCTGCAAACTGACCTCTGATGGGATACTAGCCCTGGCACCAGCATATTTTTTGACATGCCTGGACTTTAATCTCCTCACTGTGATTTGGAGGAGAGACTATCTTTGGGATTATTGGAAAGATCAATTAATCATAAATGAAAATATTTTATACATCACAAAGTTATAATATTTCCATTGTAATTGATAGGTAGAAGGGACACTAAAAGAGCTTCCCGTATACTTTTCATTTTATCAAAAAGACACCTGCACGCAAATGTTTATTCCAGCACAATTCGCAATTGCAAAGATGTGGAATCAGTACAAGTGCTCATCAATACATAAGTGGATTAATAAAACATGGTACATATATACCATGGAGTGCTATTCAGCCACAGAAAAGAGAACCAATGTCTTTTGTGATAATCTGTATGGAACTGGGTACCGTTCTTCTTAGTGAAGTATTGTAAGAATGGAAAAAGAAACACCACAGGTACTCACTATTAAATTGAAACTAATTGATCAACACCCGTGTTCACATTGGGTCATAAAATTCAACACAGAACAAGCAGGTGGGAGGGATCAGGGGTGGAGGGGTAATTTTGCTAACAGGCATATTGCACATTATCTGGGTGTGTTATAAATTTGACTCAAATTGGATAAAAGCAATTCATGTAACCAAAAAAATTGTACCATAATAAAAGACCTAAAGTTAAGGCATGAAACAAGAAAAATCCTCAAAGAAAGCATGGGAAAAATACTTGAGAATATTGGTCTGGGGAAAGATTTTATGAATAAGTCTTCATTCTGTGGCAATTGCAACAACAATAAAAATAAACAAATGGGGCATACTTAAACAGAAAAGTTTCTGCCCTACTAAGGAGACAGAACAACCAAAGCAAATAGACAACCTACATAATGGGCAAGGATATTTGCATATTTTAAATCAGACAAAAGCTTGATAACTAGGATCTACAGAGAACTCAAATTAAGAATCGTAAAAAAAGACAACAATCAATGAGCAAGAGAGATGAATAGAACCATCTCTAAAGATTAGACAAATGGCTAACAAACATGAAAAAATGTCCCTAATTATTAGAGAAATGCAAATCAAAACCACACTGAGATACCATCTAACCCCAGTGAGAATGGCCAACATCACAAAATCTCAGAACTGCAGATGCTGGCATGGATGAGGAGAGAAGGGAACACTTTTACACTGCTGGTGGGACTGCAAACTGATACAACCTTTTTGGAAGGAAGTATGGAGAACTCTCAAAGAACTCAAGCTAGACCTCCCATTTGATC
>CAUYON010034741.1:0-12038 GCA_963573935.1 Arctocebus calabarensis
ACACATGAAGAAATGCTCATTATCCTTAATCATCAGAGAAATGCAAATCAAAACTACCTTGAGATATCATCTAACACCAGTAAGATTAGCCCACATGATGAAATCCTAAAACCAGAGATGTTGGCGTGGATGTGGAGAAAAGGGAACACTTCCACATTGCTGGTGGGAATGCAAACTAATACATCCCTTTTGGAAAGACGTTTGGAGAATACTCAGAGATCTAAAAATAGATTTGCCATTTGACCCTATAATTCCTTTACTGGGTATATACCCAGATGACCAAAAATCACATTACAAAAAAGATATCTGTACCAGACTGTTTATTGCAGCCCAATTCATAATTGCTAAGTCATGGAAGAAGCCCAAGAGCCCATTGATCCACGAATGGATTAATAAACTGTAATACATGTATACCATGGAATATTATGCAGCCTTAAAGAAAGATGGTGACTTTTCCTCTTTCAGATTTACATGGATGGACCTAGAACATGTTCTCCTTAGCAAAGTATCTCTAGAATCGAAGAAAAATTATCCAATGCATACACCCTTAATATGAAGCAAAATTATATCTTTCAAGTGAAGGCTACAGCCCAATTATTACACAAGAAGACAGGGAAAGGGGAGAGGGAGGGAAGGGGAAGGAGAGGATAGAGGGAGAGAGGATAAAGGGTGAGATCACACTTATGGTGCATATTTGAACAGTCAGGAGAAAACTTCTAAATATGGATCAAAAATGTTTTCACATAGTAAATGAGAAAATCTCATGAATGTTATGTCAATCAGGTTGATAAAAATATCTCAGATTGTATGTAAAGCCTGCACACTGTACCCCATGACTGAATTATTGTACATAGGTATGATTCAGTTAAAAAATAAATAAATAAAATAAATGTTAGATAGACCTATATCAAGCACTGAAATTGCATCAACAATACAAAATCTTCCAAAAAAGGAAAAGCCTTGGGCCAGATTTTTTCACACCAGAATTCTACCTATCTTCAAAGAGTAACTAGTACCTATACTGCATAACCTATTCCAAAACATAGAGTAGGAAAGAACCTTCCCATCATGGCCTACGAAGCAAATGTGATTCCATAACCAGTAAAGGACCCAACAAAAAAGAAAAACTACAGGCCAATATCAGTAATGAATTTCAGTATAAAAATATTCAATAAGATCCTTACAAACAGAAAACAGCTACACACTAAAAAAACTTATGCGTTATGATCAAATGGTTTTATTTCATGGAGTAAGGTTGATTCAACATACATAAATCCATAAATGTAATTCACTACATAAATAAAATCAAAAGCAAAGACAATATGAGTCCCTCAATTGATGAAGGAAAGGAATTTGACAAAGTTCTACATCTTTTTCTGAAAGAACACTTCAGAGAAAAAGGTATAGATGAGACAGTTCTTAAACTAATAGAGGCCAGCTACAAGATACCCACAGTCAGTATCTTATTGAATAGAGTAAAACTAAAAGCATTTCTGCTTAGAACTATAAACACACAAGGATACTCACTATCACCACTGTTATTCAATATAGTGCTGGAAGTTCTAGATGATGCTATTAGGCAAGACAAGGAGATCAAGGGTATTCAAATGGAGGAAGAGGAGGTCAAATTCTTGCTCTTGGCAGATGACATGATCTTATAAGTGGAAAACCCCAGGGACTCCCCTATGAAGCTCCTAGAGGTGATCAATAAATATAGTCACTTATCGGTATACAAAATCAATGTCCACACATCCGTAGCCTTAATATATGCCAATAATAGTCCAGCTGAGAATAAAATCAAAGAAACAGTACACTTTTCAGTAGCTCCAAATAAAATAAAATACCTAAGAATATATCTCTCAAAGGATATAAAGTATCCCTACAAAGAGAACTATGAAACCCTAAGACATGAAATAGCAGAAGAGATTAAGAAACAGAAGAACATACCATGCTCTTGGCTGGGAAGAATAAACATTGCTAAAATGTTTACACTACCCAAAGTGAACTACAGATTTAATGCAATCCCCATCAAAGCAACAATGTCATAGTTTGAAGAATTAGAAAACAATAGTACTTCATTTCATATGGAAACTGAAAAAAACCTGAATACCCAATGCAATTTTAAGAAATAAAAACAATCCTGGAAGCATCACATTAACAGACTTTAGGTTATACTACAAGTCTACAATGATCAAAATAGCATTGTCCCATTTCAAAAATAGAGATATATATCTATGGAATAGAATAGAGAACCTAGAGAAAAACCCAGCCACATAGCACCATCTGATCTTTGATAAACCAAACAAAAGAATGCACTGGAGAAAATAATCCCCGTTTAATAAATGGTGCTGAGAGAACTGGTTAGCCACATTTAGAAAATTAAAATTGGACCCATACTTCTCATCACTGATAAATATTAACTTTCACTATCATAGCCAGAGCCTGAACTCAGGGAAGCTTGAGGCCAAGTGTGTCTTCCCAGACTCTGCTATCTGTAGGAGTCAAGTATGCAATTCAGGAGACTGTGAATAAGAATCACCCAACCTAGTCCACCAGGATTGTCATCTGAACACTCTCCGAAGTTCTGAGGTCCAACTAACCCAAATTGCCAGCAATTCTATAGTAGGTACCTACCTGCACAAGCTGAAAGACAGTATTCTTCTCCCTCTCCCTCTCTAAACTGAGGAGCAGAGCTCCTGGCAGAGAAGAACAGGTGAACTGAAAATTATTTATTTTGAGCTGAGAAAAGAGGCTACATATGAGAAGGGACCAGCATAAGAACTCCAGAAATATGAAGAAAAATCTCTTTTGATACCCAAAGGATCATGCTAGCTGTTCAGCATTGGTCTCCAACCTAAAATTTCCTCCTGAAGGAAATTTTTGAAATTTCAGATATGGAATTCAAAATATATATCACAAGCAAGCTCAGTTGGATAAATTAGAGAGTTGAAAATATAAAAACAAATAAAAAAACATTAATGAAAAGTTCACTAAAGAAATTGTCTTTAAAAATGCATAACAGAACTTCTAGAAATAAAAGAATCACTTAGGGAAATACGATACAGTGCAATTTTTAAAAAAAGACTTTGGCAAGCACAGAAAAGAATTTCAGAGTTTGATGACAAGGCTTCTGAATTAATTAAGTCAATAAAAATGAAAAATAAAATAAAAAACAATGAACAGAATTGTCAAGAATTATGGAATGATATAAAATAGTCAAACATAATAATTATAGGTATGCTTGTGGGAAAAGAACAAAAATTGAAAACCAAGAAAGTACTGGATTAAAACTTCCCCATTCTTGCTACAAATATAAACATCCAAATAAACGAAAGTTGTAAAAGTCCAAGAAGATTCATTGAAAACAGGACATCTCAAAAGGCACATAAGTCATCAGACTGGCCAAAATCAAAGTGAAGGAGATAATCTCATAAGCTCTAAGATGAAACTTAGAAAAGAAAATCCATCACATTAAAATAAAGACTTCTGCTCACACCTGTAAACCTAGCAGTCTGGGAGGCCTGGGTGGGTGGATTGCCTGAGCTCCCAGGTTCTAGACCAGCCTGAGCAAGAGCAAGACACCATCTCTAAAAATTGTGGGGTGTTGTGGTGGGCACCTGTAGTTCCAGCTACTTGGGAGGCTGAGGCAAGAGAATTGCTTGAGCCCAAGAATTTGAGGTTGCTGTGAACTATGACACCATAGTACTCTACTGAGGGCCACAAAGTAAGACTCTGTCTCAAAAAAATAAAAATAAATAAAAAATAAAGACTTCTCAGAGGAAACCTTACAAGCTCAAATGGAATAAGCGTCAACCAAAATTTTTTCTATCCTTCAAAATTAAACTTGTATAATGAAGGAGAAACAGTTTTTTCCCAAAAATGCAAACACTAAGAATTTGTAATTTGTCACAAGAAATCCTTAAAAGTTCTCTATTCATCAAACAAAACAACCAACATCCACCAATGAACAACTGAAAGTAAAATCTCACTTCTTACAAAAGAGCAACACAAAGGAGAAAAACAAAGGAACTACATAGCAATCAACAAAATGATTAGTATAATATGTCACATATCAGTATCAGTACTGAATGTAAACAGTCTAAATACCCCCATGTAAAATATATAGATTGGCAAATGGATTAAACACACACACACACACACACACACAAAAATATGATGTCTTAAGAGACCCATTTAACTTATCAAAGACTCAAGGTAAAGTGTTAGAAAAAATATTCCAAATATAAGGAAGGAAGGAAAACTCAAGCAAGATAGATATTCTTATGTCAGATAAAACAGACTTTCAATAAGCAGCCATAATCAAAGGAAAAGATGTCATTTTATAATGATTAAGGGATTGATTCACAAAGAAGATATAACAATTTCAAGTATATATGGACCTAACATATCAGCTTCCATATTCATACAACAATTACCACTAGGGACTTAAGAAAAAGAATTAAGAGTGATATTATAATGGCCAGGGACTTCAACACTCCACAGACAGTAGTACACAGACATCTGAGGCAGGAAATCAACAAGGAAACACTAGAGTTAAATAAGAGTCTAGACAAGAGCAAATGGACCTAACAGATATTTAAAGAACATTATATCACAAAACTGCAGAATGTACATTCTTGTCATCAGCACACGAAACACTTTCTGACATAGAAAATATATTAGGCCACAAAACAAGTCTTGAAAAATTTTGCAAAATTGAAATAGTACCATGTATCTTCTCAAATCAAAGTGGGATAATCATAGAAGTCAATTCTGTGACTATGTAACAATTGTTATGTAACAATTACATAAACACATGAAAATAAAATTACCTGCTGCTGAATGATTCTTGGGTCAAAGACAAAATACATATGGAAATCAATTTTTTAGTTGAACAAAAAAGGTGACACATGTTACTGAAATCTGTGAAATATAGCAAAACCAGAGCTCAGAAGGAAGTTTCACAGCATGAAATGCCTAAATATTAACAGACAGAGATTACAAATTAACAACCTCATGTGATGCTTCAATGAATCAGAAAACAGAGAACAAAGAAAATTCAAAACTAGAAGAAGGCATGAAATAACAAAGATCAGAGGATAACTAAATAAAATAAAAAGAAAACAAAATAATATCAATTAAATAGTTTATTCTTTGAAAAGATAAAATTAATAAACTACTAGCTAGATTAACTAGGAATAGAAGAGAAAGGATACAAGTAAGCTCAAGCAGAAATGAAAAGGAAACATTACAACTCATACCAGAGAAGTAAATATCACCTGAAACTAGTATTAAAATCTTTATGTACACAAATAAGATAATCTAGAGGAAACTGATAAATTTATTGAAACATGCAACCTCCTAAGTTTGAATCAGGAAAAAAGAGAAATAATAATGAGTACAGGCAGTCCCTGGGTTAGAATAAGATAAATTCTGTAGGTTTGGTCTTAAGTTGAATTTGTATGTAAGTTTAAACAAGTACATTTATCTATTACCTGTAAGAGCCTACATTCATAAGAGATAGTTGTATGAAAGTTACATGTTTGTAACTCAGGAACTGCCTGTAATGAGACTGAAACATCAATAAATAACCTCTCAGGAAAAAAAAAAAAGTACTCCAGGACAAGAAAGATTCATAGTTGAATTCTACCATAACCCAAAAGAAAAGCTATCATCTATCCTTCAAAAGTTGTTCCATAAAATCAAGAAGGAAGGAATCCTCTCTACCTTATTCTATGAAGTTTCTTCTATCACCCTCATACCAAAGTCAGGCGAAAGCAAAACAACAACAACAATAAGAAAACTAAAGACCAATATCCCTCATGAATACAGATGCAAAAATCTTCAACAAATATTAACTGACTGAATCCAACAGGACATCAAAAAGCCAATTCATCATGATCAAGTTGATTTTATCCCAGAGATGCAAGGATGGTTTAACATAATCAAATTAATTATTGTAATTCACCATATAAACAGTTAAAAACAAAAACCATGTGATCTTCTCAATAGCTCCAGAAAAAGCATTCAATAAAATCCAGAAACCCTTTTATAATACAAACCCTCAATGAACTAGGCATAGAAATGACATACATTAAATTAATAAAAGCCTGATGTGACAAATCCACAGCCAAGATAATAGTGAATGGAGACATGTAAGCATTCTCCCTAAGAACTGGAATAAGACAAGATTGTCTAATGCACCATTTCTATTCAAAATAGTACTTTAAGTACTAGCCTGAGCAATCCTGGCATGAGAAAGAAATAAATGCATCCAAATCATAAAAGAGGAGATCATATTATCCCTGTTTTCTGTTGCTATAATTTTATACCTAGAAAACTCTAAAATGTTGGTAAAAGACTCCTATAATTCATGAATAAATTCAGTAAATTCTCAGGAAAATTAAAACAAAATTAATATACAAAAATCGGTGTCATTTCTATACAGTAGCTTTCAAACTGTGAGTCAAATGAGGAACTCAATATATATACCCTGGAGTACTAATTAGCCATACAAAAGCATGAATTAATGCCTTTTACAGCAATATTGAGGGAACTGGAGAGCATTATACTAAATGAAGTATTGCCAGAATGGAAAAACAAATACCACATATACTCTCTAATAAATTGTAACTAGGTGATGGGCACATAAATTCAAAGAAGGAAATAAAAGTTGTTGGAAGACAAGAGGTGGGGAGGAGAAGGGATCAAAAGCCACCTAACAGGTACAGTGAACACTATTTAGAGAATGAACACATTTATAGCCTGGACCAAGTCATGTATCAAAAACATTTGTACCTCCTTAATATTTTGAAATACATATAAAGAAAAAAGAACTCACTATCATTTACAATAAGTACATAGAAAATCAAATACCTGGAAATATATTTCACCAATGAGATGAATGCTCTCTACTAGGGTAACTATAAGACACTGATGAAAGTCATCCTAGAAGACACAAACAAATAGAAAAACATTACAGGCTCATGGTTTCGAATTACCAATATTGTTAATATGTACATTCTTCTCAAAGTGATTTATAGATTCAATGCAATTTCCATCGAAATATCAATACCATTTTTCACAGAACTAGAAAAAAATAATATGAAGCTTTATATGGATTCAGAAAAGTGTATGAGTAGCAAAATATTTGCAAACCACATATATATAGTGAGGAGTTAATTTCTAAAATATACAGGCAATTCAAACAACTCAAAAGCAAAAGAAAAAAATACTACAATTAAAAATGGGTAAGAGGCTGAATATATATGTCTCAAAAGAAGACATATAAATGGCCAATAAGTGTATGAGAAATTTCAACATCCTCATCCATTAGAGAATAATGCAAAATCTACCTCTAATAGCCATTTCTTCACACCAGGTAGAAAGGCCATTACTAAAAAGAAAAAAAAATTTTGTTTAGGATGTGCAGAAAAGGAAGACATGCACACTGTTGGTAGAAATTTAATTAGAATAGCCATTATGAAATAATGCTGCAGAGGTTCCTCAAAAAGTTAAAAACAGAATAAATATAATATCCAGAATTCCCATTACTGGATTAATATCCAAATTAAGTTGAATCTGTATGTTGAAGAGGATCTGCAATCTCCTGTTCATTGAAGCATTAAGAACAATAGCCAAGATATGAAATAAGCTTATGTGTTCATCAGTAGGTGAATAGATAAAGAAAATGTGTCTATATACACGTAGAACATTACTTATTCATAAAAATTAATGAAGTGTGTCATTTGTAACAATATGGATGGACCTGAAGGACATTTAGCAAGTGAAATAACCCAGGCAACAAAAGACAAATACATAGATCTCATTTATATGTAGGATCTAAAATAGTTGAACTCATTGAAGTAGAGTAATGTGGTCACCAAAGACAAAATGGAAATAGGTGGATGGAGAGATGTTAATCAAAGAATATAAAATTTCAATTAAGAGGAATAAGTCCAAGAGATCTATTGTACAACATGATGACTATAGTGAATAGTTGCATTACATTCTTGAAAATCACAAATAGAGTAGTTTTTAAGTCTTCTGATCACAAAAAAAAAAAACCCTTGTTTTACTATGCACAATGCTCCCTTTTTTGTTCCAAAATTTTTTTTAATTGAATCATAATTGTGTACATTAGTTCAATCATGGAGTACAGTGTGTGGGCTTCATATACAATCTGAGATAATTTCATCCGCCTGTTTGACATAACATTGTGATATTTTCTCATTTACTGTGTGAAAACATTTGTGTTCTGCATTTAGTAGTTTTCTCCTGACCCTTCAAAGATGCAACTCAAGTTAAGGATGCATATTATAATTGGTAGTTTGGCTCAGGAACAGGGGAGCCCAGTGGACCTCCTAGAGTTGCCATGTCCTCCTGTCTGGGTCAGCAGTATGCACAGACAGAGTCTGAGTCTAGGAGGATCCAGGATCTGGTAGGAGTGAGCAGAGTAGCCTCCTCTGAGAGGAAGAAGTGGTGGCAGGGCCAGTAAGGTAAGATTCAGATGTGTAAGGCACAGGTCAAAGCCTGAGGCCTGGCCACACAGAGGAGACTTAGAGCCCCACGGCCCCAGGGACCTGCTTGTGTTCCTGCAGACCAAGTGGCCTTGAAAGTGCTTACTCCACCAGCAATACACATGGCCATCTCAGGCATGGTCCCCAACATGGTGGAGAGGGAAGGGCTTCTGGGAGAGAAGGAAAGGGCAAACTTTGTAGATTGGGCAGCTACAAGAAGGCAGTGTAATCTGCATGTTTACCAGGGGACCATTAGCCTTCCCCAGATTTGTCTCTCCTGGATGACAGCTGGCCACTTTCTAGAAAGGTGTCTTCCTGAAAGTTTGGACCCAAAACATGAGGGTGCCTTATACACGGAGTGTATTATACACAGAAAAATATGGTAGTGAGGTAATACATATGTTAATATGCTCAATTTGGCCATTCTACCTATTTTAAAACCACATTTGATACATTAAAAATATTTTTTACAATTTAAATAAATTAAAAATAATTTATAAAGAACTATGAGAAAAGGTAAAGCAGTGCTTAGAAGGAATTGGCAGACCTAAAGATATATATTAAAACATTAGTACCTTGAAAATCAAGTCTCTGCAAAAAGGATTTTAAGAAGTTAGAAAATTAAACATAGAATGGGCAAAATTCAGTGAAAAAATTAACAGAAAAAAATCAGCAGAGTGTAATTTTTTAATACTATAAAATTTGATAAATAAATTATAGTATAGTCACAACAGTTACCCAGATTTGATTATTACATATTGTATACTTGTGTTAAAATACCATACAAACCTCATAAATATGTATAGCTATTAAGTATCCATAATATTTTTCATATACTGTAGTGAAATGATAAAGAACAATTACTGTTATAACTGAAGACATGAATTTTTTTCATCACATCATTTCATTGAGTTAATGATGCCAGAAATTTAAGTGTGCTTATGGGAGTGATTCCAATTTATAAAGTTCCAAACTGAGAAAATAATCCAAGGTCATTAGAAATCAGAGTAGTGATGTATTGCTGATCTAATTCCCAGGAAGGGACATGAGACAGGCTTTAATGGTTCTAGTGATATTTAATGTCTTGATCTGGGTGATTTTTTAAGAATTGGGTGTGCTCATAAGAAATTATTAAAACTACAAACATAATATTTATGTATTTACCCTATAATAATCTAAACTTTTTTATTAACTCTACTTTGGAGAGTAATTTGGCAGCAGGTATTAATATAGAAAAATGAATACACCAAACTTAACAATCTTACATACAGTAAGAAACTTTGAAGAAACTTACAAATACACACTAGAAGTAGACATATATTTTCACTCCCCTCTGTTTTTAAGAAGCATGTGGATAAGAATTTCTTTACAAAACAAATCAGAAAAATCTTAAAATGAATGAATGAGAGCTATTTACCATATGAATAAAATTAAAGAACACCTATTTGAGTCACAAGTTCAAAGAATGACAGGTACAGTAACAGAATTTCAAAAATATCAACTCAATAATCATGGGTTTGTGTATATATTAAAAATATGAAGGGGATGGATCAAGGTGGTATACCAGAGACAGCTCCTTTGTAGCCATGTGTGGTGAGATTGGAGAGAAAGGACTCCAGCCACCTCTGACTGGTGGGCCCTGCTCAGAAACATTGCTTTGGGGCACAGAGAGAAAGCAGGAGACTTCAGGAACACAAGGAGATGTCAGGAGCAGTAGAGAACTGGCACAGAGGGCTAATATTTGTGTGCTGGCAGAGGCCAGCCAGTTCACTTGGGTGGAGCTACCTGGGAAGTGCTTGGGCAAGAATCAAACGAGTGACCTTGAACAGTGCCCACTGATAGGGACAGAGCCACTGAGTGGAACAGAATTCCCCTTGGTTGGCTGCAGGCCAGGTGTAGCCATTGTGGGAGAGCTGCCTTGCAGGATTAGCCCTCAGGGTCCTAGTGTGAGGCAGGTTCTGGCAAGCCTGATAGCTGGACATCCACTCATGGAGAGATTTGAGTGACGAACGCTTCCTGGGACAGCCACTGTGTGGTTAAGGGACATGGTTCACAAAGATCAAGGCATATCTATTAAGCAGGCTGATGAGAGGTTCAGGCTCCCAAACCTGCAGGGATTGAGGATAAAGAAATTAAGATGGGACCAGGTCTCCTTAGTATGACGCAGGCATCCAGCCTCCATCTTATACAGTTGTATCAATATCATGATTAGCATCTCATATCCCAAATCACCTGTTGTCCAAACAATATATAGCAATATATATATTTTTCCTTTTTGTAAATTTTTTCAACTATTTTCCCTAAATCTTTTTCTTTTTTTTTGCAATAATAACTTAATTTTTTTCCTTCTTCAAAAGTAATAGTTTAATTTTTGCTAGTTTTTCTACTCTTGTTATTCATTTCCCCCCAATTTTATCCCTTAAGACTTTGAGTTTGTTTGTTTTGTTTTGTTTTGTAGCATTTTTAATTTACAGTTTTTGCTGTCTTCGATAACAAGGGCTGTATTTTTTGCTACAGCTTTCCTACACCAAATTCTTTCATTCCTATCATTTATCTCCTTTTCTCTCCATTTTTGTAAAAGTTGTTCTACTTTTTTATCTTTCCCACATAAATTTATTAAATAACAATTAAGATATACAACCTTTTGTTTTTATATCTGATATAATTTTATTTTCAATTTTCTTTATAATTTTATCATTATATCTTGTGTGAAAGTCTACTTTGTTATTTGTCAATCTTATTCCATTTATGGGGCAAAGTGTCACTATGAGGCCTTGGCTGGGAAGCCACAGCATTGGACTGGCTTAAGGAGATCTTGAACCCCTGGAATGGAGTTCCTTCTAACTTTGGCCTTTGAAAGCACAGTAGTGGTAAAGAGTTGGTTTCTGTTATTTTTTTTTTTAATTCTCTATTTGGTGGAGGTTGGGTCTTGTTTCTAACCAGGCTAGTAAGGAGCTACTGACCTTAAGGGACCCACCAAACCCAGCGCATTTGAGGCTAAGAATTTGGGGTGTGGGTCAAAGCACCATTATGAATAACACTATTTCTATTTATTTATTTATTTATTTATTTATTTATTTATTTATTTATTTATTTATTTTTATTGTTGAATCATAGCCGAGCACATTAGTGCAATCAAGGGATACAAAGTGCTAGTTTCATATACAATCTGAAACATTTTCATCAAACTATTTGACATAGTCATCGTGTCTTTTTCTTAGTTATTGTATGAAGACATTTGTATTCTGAATTTAGTAAATTATGTCTGAACCCACCTAAGATGCACCATAGGTGTGGCCCCACCGTTTATCCTCCCTCCACCCATCCTGCCCCCCCCCTCCTCTCTCTCACCTCTTTCCCCATATTCTTATGCTATAATTGGGTTATAGCCTTCATATGAAACCTATAAATTAGCTTCATAGTAGGGCTGAGTACATTGGATACTTTTTCTTCCATTCTTGAGATACTTTGCTAAGAAGAATATGTTCCAGCTCCATCCATGTAAACATGAAAGAGGTA
>CAUYON010034744.1:0-17250 GCA_963573935.1 Arctocebus calabarensis
ACTATGGAGAATTGGAAGACAACCTAAAACCAGCTCAGCGCCTGTAGCTCAACGGGCTAAGGCACCAGCCACATATACCTGGGCTGGCAGGTTCGAATCCAGCCTGGGCCCGCCAAACAACAATGACGGCTGCAACCAAAAGAAAAGTAGCCGGACGTTGTGACGGGCACCTGTAGTCCCAGCTACTTGGGAGGCGCGGCTGGAGACTCTCTTGAGACCAGGAATCCAAGATTGCTGTGAGCTATAATGCCATGACACTCTACCCAGGGCGACAGCTTGAGGCTCTGTCTCAAAAAAAAAAAGAAAAAAAAAAGATACCTACAACTAGAAAGTAAATGAGTTGTAGCTAAAGATCTTGTAAAGAGTAATCAATAAACTTTTTTTTTTTTTTTTTTTGAGACAGAGTCTCACTATGTTGCCCTCAGCAGAGTGCTCACAGCTCACAGCAACCTCCAACTCTTGGGCTTAAGTGATTCTCTTGCCTCAGCCTCCCAAATAGCTGGAACTACAGGTGCCCACCACAATGCCAGCTATTTTTTTGTTGTTTCAGTTGTCATTGTTGTTTAGCTGACCTGGGCCTGATTCGACCCCATCAGCCTGGAGTGGCTGGCACCATATCACTGTGCTACAGGCTCTGAGCCACAATTACTAAACTTTATTTAGCACCTACTGAGAGCTTCACAGATGTGAGTTATTTCATTCAAAGCACACTGAAGAAAATAGACTATTCTTAACCCATACACTTGAGGACCTTAAGGTTATGTTTATATGATTACAAAATAACAAGGTTATTCAATAAAAGATAGTCAATCTAAACATGGAAGTGAGGGTTCAAGTAAGAGATACTCTAAGAACTGATAGAAATACGTTCTTTAAGTTACTTAGATCACAGTTGAAGAATATGGCTTTGAGCCTGCAAGTTCTGACTTAAGTTTTTTCCTCTTTGGCCCTTAAGTTGACCTTGAGAAATGTCTGTTAGTGGGGAAGATAAGTGGTAGCTGTTGAACTAGAAAAAGGATTGTCTTTTATGGGTAGGGCATCATCCTCTGTTTGGAAGGCTTCACCCCTAATCCCCATTTCATCTCATTCAATGGAGGCTAATGTAGGTTAACTACATGATAAGGAAGGTTACGAGCCAGGGAAAGAGTCTGGTTGGTAGTTTTTTGTTGTCTTCCTCCACCACCAAAAAACCCCCAGTTTCCTTAGGCATTAAATGCCTAAGGAAATGTGCAATTCTTTAGAAAGGAAGCTAGAGATAATCAAAGAATCATGATGGCTAATTTTAAATAGAGTAGACGTTTACAGAGACTAGGTTGGATACATCACAGAGTTAGGCCAACTATCTAGGTACAAAAAAGGGAACAAAGATTGGGTATTATCTGATGGACTGGGAATGTTTTCCATATCTGATGCAAATCACTTAACTGCCTGCATAAACTTAAACTATGTAGAGCTTTTACATAAACTGGGATTATCATCAGCTGCTGCTTGGAGCCCCAACCTTTCCTCATATTCATCATTCCTGAAATAAACATAATTTTAATAACAGTCTAAATAAATTTTAATAAACAGACTATCTCTTCTTATAGTAATGTCCTCATCTACAATAAAATCAAGGAGTACAGTGAGAGTTAGAGGTGAAGGGACAGCAGGATAAAGTTTTTCTTTTCCAATCTTAATCTGCAACACTTAACAGTGAAACTGAATATAAAATACATCCATGATATCCGATGCAGTTCTGCAAGAATCTGAAGCATCATTAAAATCTCACCTAATAAATTCAAGCTCTTGGTGTTTTTGTCTTATTTCAGCCCTATTGCAGCTCAGGAATCATTGGAAGAGTACTGTTTCAACAATAAACAATTCTCTGTTTCAGTGATTGTCACTTAGAAATTTAGCAGTATAATATGAGATGATGACAACATGTTTCTACTGTGACATGTCCTTTTTAATTTTAAAATTTAGAAGTTTGACAGAAACAACTACAATTAAGAGCATCTTGGCTTGGTGCCTGTGGCTCAATGGGCTAAAGTGCCAGCCATGTACACCTGAGCTGGCGGGTTCAAATCCAGCCTGGGCCTGCCAAACAACAATGACGGCTGCAACCAAAAAAGGACCAGGTGTTGTGACGGGTGCCTGTAGTTACTTGGGAGGTGGAGGCAAGAGACTCGCTTGAGCCCAGGAATTGGAGGTTGCTGTGAGCTGTGATGCCACAGCACTCTATATAGGGTGATAGCTTGAGGCTCTGTCTCAAAAGAAAAGAAAAAAAAAAAAGAGCACCTTAAGGAGATAGTCAAAAGTTGGTAAAACCTGGTGCACCTCCTTTATTTTTTTAAGCACAATATATTTTTTTCACTCAATAGCCGTTTCTGCCCCATTTAATTCACTCAATAGCCATTTATGCAGCATCTCTTACTCTTTCTTACTGTTGTGAGCACTGGGGATATAGCAGTGAATAAAGTCAAGTTCCTCAAGAAGCTCACATTCTACAGGTGGAAGCAGGCAGAGAATTCTTTTCATGGAGTAATACACACAATAAACTAGTAAATATTTACTGTGTCCAGTAGAGCTAAGGGTTATTGAAAAAAACAGAGCAAAGAGAATAGGAAATAAAAGAACTGGGGAAAGGATGTTGCTATTTCATACTGGATGGTCAGGAAAGTTGGCTGAGGAGGCCAGACGTGAAGCAAATGAGGAAGTGAGCCCCTGGATGGAGCAGAGCTGATCAAAGCAGATGAGTGTGTTTGTTAGATTGTGTCTCAAGAACGACTGTTTAGTCTGAGGAAGGTTGGCAAGCCAGGTGACCAGGCTGTGACATGAAACCCGAAGAGAGGTGATAATGGCTGATAGCAGGCTGAGAGCAAAGATGGTGGTAAGGATTAGGCACAGTCTGGTTATATTTTGGACATAGTCTATAGTAAGTACTTGCTCAGAGATTGAATGTTGATTATGTGTGTAGATGAATACTACCACAAAGGACACGTGACTTTTGTAAGGGTATAGGGATAACCACTACTAAGCTCCTCCACCAACATTTACTGCAAGGCACAAGGGTTAAGTTAAAGAAAAACATTAGAAGAGTTTGCATTTGAGTTTGGGGTATAAAGTTTTTTGGGTTTAGTACATTAGGAATACAGGCATGGCAGTTCCCTTTCTCCCCAAGAAATCCATTAAACAATTTTATCAGGAACTTCTGTAGACATTTCCTTATGAATTTTTAGGCTCTGATTTTATTTTCTCAGACATTAATGACCTTCATCGTCTCTAAGTTTTACTTTCAATCATAAAAAAAAGATGACAGGTGTTAAATCTCACACTAGTCATCAGTGGTCCTATTTACCTTTATCTGTTTAAGTTTGTACTTTCAACTCATTACAGTAGTCTATTCTTAGGAAAATCTTTAAAACTGTAAGTAAAACATTTCCTAATTCTAATAATTATTATTATAGAATATCTATGACATGGAGAGACTTGACTGCAGCTTTGGCACAGTGATTTGTTTTTAAGGCTCTACCGTAATTTAAAATTAAAGCTTTATTTTATCACTTCTTGGCCTTTCAGCTAAGATCAAGTATAAAACTGAAGCTTTATTTTAAAGAGATTTCATTTGGATTGAAGGGTTTTAGTCCTTGTACTCTCAGGGAGGGGCAGTTGGAGGTTCAGGAAGTGACAGAAGCCCATGGAACCAAGGATGAGCTCAGTCCCAGGTGACCAGAAAGCCGCTACTCCTCAGTCTTGGCCTTTTGGACTTTTTTTTTTTTTTTTGCAGTTTTTGGGCTGGGGCTGGGTTTGAACCCACCACCTCCGGCATAAGGGGCCGGCGCCCTACTCCTTGAGCCACAGACGGCACCCCATTTTTGGATGTTGGATGTTTTAGATACCTGTCCCTTCCTGGCCTCCTGACAGGATATTTGTTTAAAAGCCCCAGAGGTTCAGGTTCCTCCAGTCTGGTAAAGGCCAGGAATGTGTGTTGTTAACAAATGCTGTCAAGTGCTGATGGTGCAGTTCAGAAACCCACTGACAGGGGACCAGAGGGCCCTCGGGCAGGCCACACTTAGTGCCTGGAGCTTTGGGCATCTGGTCTAGGGGGCCGTGAAGAGCAGTGGGAAATGCAATCTAACATGGCACAAACGGCATAAAAAGGGGAGACCGGCGACTGTCAGGAATCTGCTCTCAAAAGCACTTTGCACAACTCCCTGTCAACCCAGGCCTACAAATGAAACACAACTTAGGAACCTAGAGGTGAAGGCGTGAATGTACATGGTATGCTCAGCTGCCTTGCGGCCCTCAGGTGTCAAATAAGAAACATGGCCTGTGTCCTGCTGGTCAATATGAATGTCGTCTATGGTCTGTAGATCAAGGCTAGAGATTCTGTAGAGGTATTCACTTATGCCTTTTTCTTATAAAAGGACATTTTCTTGTCATTATGCCCTTTCCTTATAAAAGGACATTAAAATTACAACTAAAAGTTGAAAAAAATAAAAACATTAAACCAGGTTGGGGTACAGGGAAGCAGAGCATCTAGTTGACAGAACTCTCTGATTCATGGCAAAGTGAGTAACTACCAAAATGAGGTAACTATTTTGTGTTACCTCTTCTTGGGAGTCACAGGATAAATTGGCACATTAAACATTATTTGATGGTCTCTATGATAGTGGTAATGACAGGTATCTACATATGTTACAGGATCCTAGGTGTCCACCTGGATAATTCATATCATATTCAGATGAAAGAGTATAACTCATTAATGCAAATGACAACTGCGTGGGTACTTAAAAGAAAAGAAAACTTTGCAATTAAATAGCTGGTATATTAAAAAAGAACTGCTACCTAGAGAACTGCCTGATGACCTAGTTCACATATTATGGGATGGTAGGGTATTTTTTGTGGAATTTCAGAATTATATGAAAGTCAAATGTAATTTAAAACAGAATATAAAGCAGCTAGTAATGAATTGCCGTAACCAGCTACACAATCATATTTTACTTCCAATAATGATGAGGCATTAAAATTGCAACTTCTGTTGTGCTCGGTCATATTTCTAAACATGTTGGGTTTGTCTTCAAGTGTATCATGGCATGAATGTGATGAGATATATGCAAACAGCTATCATTTTATGCTCAATTGTTTTTGTTATTTTTTTTTCCCCCAGCAATTGGGACATCTGAGCAAAACCAGATGACACTGGCAAAATATTGTATTTTTTTACAAACAGAATTAAGGCCAATTTACACATCATCACATAGAAGCCATCTATTGATAGAGCTCCAAAAATTCATTTCTGTTTGTTTGACCCTCAACTGCAATTCTTCATTCCCTGTCTAATATTTTCTGCTAAATTCTAGGACTTTTCCTTTTAGATTCTCTCACCATCACATTGTCCTCTGAGGCTAAATTACTCCCTCACTTCAAGCCTCCCTTTGTCTCTTTAACTCTCTTTGATAACCCTAAAAGCCTTTGTTCTTTTTTGACTGCTCTTCTCCTAGACCAAATTCACTTTCTAACTTGTCACTTCAGAATCTAAAAGTAGAAGGGAAGCTTCCTTTTTTGCCACCCCCAAGAGAGTGTTCTGTAGCCTGCCCACCCACCTTCCACTCTTATTCCAGCTTTCTTTGGCACCAGTCTCTGGGCTGTCATCAAATATACCCATTGACTGCAAATTTAGACAGCTGGTGCATAGGTTAGCTTTACAGCTCAGCCATTTCTTTGTTCCATCCAGGAAATCCTAGGTCAGGTTTCCATGTCATTTTTTCATGTCCTCTATAGCCAGCAGATTCAATTATAGACAGAAAGGTGACATTGCATGATGGGGAAGAAGATTCTCTTGGATTTCATTTACTTTCTACAAAGAGAATATGGCTGAGTTCAATACCAGAGAAGAAATTCCTCTATATTCCGATAGTGAACATATTTCTAAGAAGCCTACATAATTCTGCTTTTAGTTACACTATTTACAATTCATTACTAAGCTCCTGGAAAGTCTTTGCATTGTTTGTTTCTAATCATTAAATCATCATGGACTACTTCATTCTTTTCTAAACTCTCCAATTACTGCTTTCTGCAGAAAATTACCCTATATTCTCTATGCCTGCCACGTCATGGCGTTCCCTCCTTCCCAGCTTTCAGCTCTTGCTAAGCTTGTGTGTATTGAAGTGAGGTAACAGTTCTAGCTTTCATGAAGCTTTATTATACTTTTAAAACCAGTGTGATACATTGAAAAGCTTTGTTCTGAGGATTGTGATTCTTCTGGGTCGACCTATAGCTGAATATTTCCTACAACCTGACAACCTCAATTTTGATCAGTTAAATGGATGATTGGCAATTAGAAGCATACATCGAACTAGACAACTTTGAGGATACTGTCAGTGTTACAGAGTTAAGTCTTTTTCTCATCTCCTTTAATAGGGAAGTCCTATGCTTAAGATATCTAGGTACTGGCTGGGCATGGTGGCTCACACCTATAATGTCAGCACTCTGGGAGGCCAAGGTGAGTGGATTGCTTGAGCTTTAGAGTCTAAGACCAGCCTGAGCAAAACCAAAACCCCATCTCTACTAAAAAGAGAAAAACTGAGGCAAGAGAATCATTTGAGCCCAGGAGTTAGAGGTTGCTGTGAGCTATGACACTACGGCACTCTACCAAGGGTGACAAAGTGAGACTCAAAAAAAAGCAGTGAGTCTCAAAAAAACAAAAAAAGATACCTAGGTGCTGATAAGAAGTTAAATTGAATAGGTAGGCTGAATGTAAACCCCAGTAAGGGAACTTTAAAGTGTACAACAATCAAAAGATGAAAACCCACCCTTTTTTGTTTTTTGAAGAAAGCACTCTGAAGTAGTCCTTTTTTATTTCTAAGGTTTTAAGTAGTATTGAGAAAAATTGAACTTTTATCAAATTTTTGGTTTTTCACTTCAGATTGTATATGAAACTAGCACATTGTACCCCTTGATTGCACTAATGTACGTAGCTATGATTTAATAAAAAAAAAATTTGTTTTTTTGAAGTAGTCCCTGAATGTAATGACGCACTATGTCAAAATAGTATATTTCAGTACAATCTGTTTTTTCCTCTGGACAGAAGACAGACTTCTGAGCCACATAAGTCATTGCTTAAGAAAAACAGCTGGACACAGTGACTTAGGCCTGTAGTCCTAGCTAATCAAGAGACTGAGCCTAGGAGTTCTAATCTAGTCTGGGCAACAAAGCAAAACACCATCTCTAAAAAAAAAAAAAAGGAAGAAGAAAAAACGGAAAAGTATAAATGATCATGGTATAAAGTATACACAAATTACATTTGGTATACCATTGAGAAACATTTCAGATTAAAATTAGGAATAAAATGATGTATAACAGTGTCAAAGTTTGGGAATTGAGAGTGTGTATACATGTGTGTTCATGGGTTTCTTACCTTGGTTCTTGGATATCTTTGCATTTTTGAATAACATACATCAGCATTTTGCGTAGGCACGCATGCAGACACAAGAACAACCAAGCAAGAACTGTTCTCATTTATCAGACAAATAAAATAAGCAGAGGCACTTAGCACAGACAGCTTCTTAAGTCACAGGGTAAGGCAGTAGTTGAGCACGTAATTTCATCTTCACAGCTTAAAATTGTAATTCACTGTCTGCTGTGCAGACTCGGTTGCTTCTAACACTTACTTTATCTCAAAAAAAAAAATAAAAAGAAGGAAAAGAAAAGCGAAATATTAGACCTCCTTGGGAGGAATTGGAACATGAAGAATTTTGCGCTTGGTCTCTTTAAAATTTTTTTGAATATCAGCAAGATATGAGATCTTTTGCAATATTTTGACTATCAGCTGAAAGAGAATATATATTAAACTAATACTTTGCAATCTATGATTAATTAGTTGTCCTTTCGTTTCTTTTCAGGAGGGGCCCAGGCAACATGGGTGACTGGAGTGCCTTAGGCAAACTCCTTGACAAGGTTCAAGCCTACTCCACTGCTGGCGGGAAGGTGTGGCTGTCTGTCCTTTTCATTTTCCGAATCCTGCTCCTGGGGACAGCTGTGGAGTCAGCTTGGGGAGATGAGCAGTCTGCCTTCCGTTGTAACACTCAGCAACCTGGCTGTGAAAACGTCTGCTATGACAAGTCCTTCCCAATCTCGCACGTGCGCTTCTGGGTCCTGCAGATCATATTCGTGTCGGTGCCCACGCTCTTGTACCTGGCTCACGTGTTCTACGTGATGCGAAAGGAAGAGAAGCTGAACAAGAAAGAAGAGGAACTCAAAGTAGCCCAAACCGACGGCGCCAACGTGGACATGCACTTGAAGCAGATTGAAATAAAGAAGTTTAAGTATGGCATCGAAGAGCACGGCAAGGTGAAGATGCGCGGGGGCTTGCTGCGGACCTACGTCATCAGCATCCTCTTCAAATCCATCTTCGAGGTGGCCTTCTTGCTGATCCAGTGGTACATCTATGGATTCAGCTTGAGCGCTGTTTATACGTGCAAAAGAGATCCCTGCCCACATCAGGTGGATTGCTTCCTCTCACGCCCCACCGAGAAGACCATCTTCATCATCTTTATGCTGGTGGTGTCCTTGGTGTCTCTGGCCTTGAACATCATCGAACTCTTCTATGTCTTCTTCAAGGGGGTTAAGGATCGTGTGAAGGGAAAGAGCGACCCTTACCATGCTACAACTGGCCCACTGAGCCCCTCCAAAGACTGTGGATCTCCCAAATATGCATATTTCAACGGCTGCTCCTCGCCCACCGCTCCTCTCTCGCCCATGTCTCCTCCTGGGTACAAGCTGGTCACTGGCGACAGAAACAATTCTTCTTGCCGCAATTACAACAAGCAAGCAAGTGAGCAAAACTGGGCTAATTACAGCGCAGAACAAAACAGAATGGGCCAGGCAGGAAGCACCATCTCTAATTCCCACGCACAGCCTTTTGATTTCCCCGACGATAACCAAAATTCTAAAAAACTAGCTGCTGGACACGAACTACAGCCACTAGCCCTCGTGGACGCGCGCCCTTCGAGCAGAGCCAGCAGTCGCGCCAGCAGCAGACCTCGGCCTGATGACCTGGAGATCTAGATACAGGCCTGAAAGCATCAAGATTCCACGCAGTTGTGGAAAAGAAAAAAGGTGCTGTAGAAAGTGCACCTGGGGTGTTAATTGTGTTCCAGTGGAGGTGGTACTCACAGCCTTAGTCACGAGGCTTAGGAAACAAACACTTTAGAATATCTAGGTTCATTGAGGGTGTCCGGGCTGGGTGGGTGGAGAGGGAGGGATAAGAAAGGTACATGTTGGTATTTAATGTAGTGGATTCAATGAACTTAATTTCTCAGTAAGAGTTACATTAGGTGATACATAGATAAGGGCTTTTTCTCCCCCTGACGCCCCTAAGAATGGTTCTGTGTATGTGAAAGAGTGGGTGATAATTGTGGCTAAATTCTTTTTTTTTTAATTTTTTTTACCAAGAAACTGAAATGACTTTGGCCAGGAATAAATACTTCCTGAACATCTTATTTCTTTTCAACAAGAATGGAGGATTGTCCTCATGTCCCTGCTAAAACATTCCATTGTTAAAATTTGCACTTTGAAGGTAAGTTCTCTAGGCCTGACCCTCCAGGAGTCAATGGACTTGTGCTACTAGATATTGTTTTCTTGGTATCAGTTTAAAATTCACACAAGGCCCACAGAAAAATAATTCTGTGAATTTGCAAATCTCAGTATTCTTTTTACATCCACTTTCACCGTGTCATTACCATCACTTTTTTATCATTCCTCAACTACTAGGCACATTCATTTAACGGTATCTGTAAACATTTTTTTAAACAACTGGGACATGACTTAACTTTTTTTTGATTTAGAGTCAGGGAAGCAAGCCATGCTCAATATTTAACAATCACTTGTATGTGTACGTGTGTGGAAGAGTGTTTTCTTTGTCATGTATTGGTACAAGCAGATGCAGCATAAACTCACAAACACTTATTTGAAAATAATGCACACACAGTGTTCAAATTTGAACTTTTCTCATGGATCTCATGGATTTTGTGGTGTGGGCCAATATGGTGTTTACATTATGTAATTCCTGCTGTGCAAGTAAAGCACACCTTTTTTAGTTTTTCTTTTCTTTTTTTGTTTTTTTTTTGCCTAAAATGTTTTGCCGCATGTGTCCTGTTAGGGATACTGGTTTTGTTAATTATAGTTCTTTTACCTTTCTCTCTCTCTCTCTCTCTCTTTTTTTTTTAGAATATAGCAGTAATGCTATTGTTGAAATGAATTATTTCCTTTTTTCTAAAATGTAATCATTGATGCTTGAATGATAGAATTTTAGTACTGTAAACAAGCTTTAGTCATTAATGTGAGAGACTTAGAAGAAATGCTTAGAATGAACTTTTAAGTGTGCCTAAATGAATTTTGCAGTAACTGGTATTCTTGGGTTTGTCCTACTTAACATTAATTCAGAACTTGTATTCTATTATGAGTTTGACAGTCTTTGAAGTGATCAGCAACTTTGATGTTTGCACTAAGATTTTATTTGGAACGCAAGAGGGGTTGAAAGAGGATTCAGTAGTACACGTGTAACTAATTTATTTGAACTATATGCTGAAGACATCTACCAGTTTCTTCAAATGCCTTTTTAAAACTCATCACAGATGATTGGTGAAAGTGCTGAGTATTATACTTTTCTTCTTGCACATCAGCTATGTAAACAGTTTTGTACCATGAAAAATACTAATGTGTTTGACATTCCATGTTAAACTACTGTCATGTTCAGCTTCATTGCATGTAATGTAGACTTAGTCCATCAGATCATGTGTTCTGGAGAGTGTTCTTTATTCAATAAAGTTTTAATTTAGTATAAAGATAGCCTCTATATCCCTGTGTCATTTTTAAGACTCATTCATTGCATCTATTTGATTTTTTGAAATGTTTCTGTTGGTTGTGAGGACTTGGGCAAATAAGATTAACATTTTCTATGACTTTTAAAAGGACAAGATCATTAGCCACATTTAGTGCACACTGCTAGTAAACATCTTTGGATATTTATTCACCTGAGAAGTATGCAAGTGTTGAATTTGAAATATAACTTCACATCTTCTTAAAATTTCAGATTAATACAAAGGTACAAACAATTAGGTTACAGTGTTTGTATTGTTAGGTAAAGTCCCTGCGGTAGTTGTGTCCTGCACTGAGCAGGGGTGCTCATATACCTTTACATTGTGCACATTAGGTGGGAGCACATGCCCTCCCTCTTCCCTTTCCCTCTCCCTCACACTTCCCCCCAATTTGAATTGAACTGAACTTTTCTCTTATGTGAGGCTTAACGTCTCCAGGTTAATACAAAAGATGTAAAGTCTCCATCTTCTTTGTGGATGAATAGTAGTCCATGGTGTACACACATTAGCCTATTCCTGGGTTGATGGGCATGTAGGTTGCTCCCACATCTTGGCGATTGTAAACTGAACTGCAATAAATAATTTGTCCTTATGGTAAAATTATTTTTTTTTTTGTTCTGGATGGAGGCACAGTAATGGGATTGCAGGATCAAATAAAAGGTTACTTTGAGTTCTCTGAGGATTCTCTAGCCTTCTTCCAAAAAGGCTGTATTAGTTTGTAGTCCCACCAACAGTATAAAAGTGTTCCTCTCTACATCTGCCATCCACACATTTCACCACTTACAAAAATTGGCTCAAGATGGATAAAAGATTTAAATCTAAGATATGAAATGATAAAAATTCTATAAACATTTATTGCCTGCTGCAAAACAAACTTGTAAGTAACTGGAGCATAAAAATAATAGTAATTTAGAAATAATCTAGTCCAATTCAGTTTCTTCTTTATTTTTTTTCCATATCTGTTTTTTCTTTCTTTTGTGACAGTGTCTGGCTATGTTATATGTTATCCAAGCTGGACTTGTGATCTTCCCATCTCAGCCTACCAAGTAGGCACTGTGGGTGTGCACCACCATGCCTGGCATAAATATATATATATGCATACACACACACACAAAGATTATGTGATTTATCTAAAGGCAGAGGATTATCTAATAATCAGTTTCCCACTCAATTATTTGATATATTTAGTAGTGGTCAGCATTTCAAGTACTATCATTTGGATACTTGAGAATCTGATGAAAGACAAATTTTCTCTCTCCAGCCCCCACCTCTCTCTGTGCTTGGATTTACTATGGGGAATAAAGAGACATGACTTATTTGCAGATGTGTATCTTATACATGTAGGGTACATAAGGTGTAGAAGGAAAACTGATTAGGCCAATGAATGGTGAAGTGAGGGGCAGAGCTAAAAAAATTCTGATGCATGTGTGTGGAGGAGGGCAGGCAGGTTCATCTTTCAGGAATTGCTGTGCAGGACATCCTAAACATTTCTTGATGTTAAGACTTTTTACTATTTAAAAATATTATATACTAGCCAGGTACAGTGACTCATCCCTGTGATCCCAGCACTTTAGGAGGCAAATGTTGAAGGATTACTTAAACTCAGGAGTTTGAGGCTGCAGTGAGCTATTGTTACATTACTGTACTCCAGTCTGGGCAACAGAGCTAGACCCTGCTTCAAAAACTAATATATATAGATATAAGATACATATTATACATTTTGTACATGTACACAGTTTAAGACACTACAGAAGTCTATGAAAGGAGAGTCTCACCTCATTCTTTTTCCTAACATACATACCAGAGAAATTCTAATTCCCAATTCTTTAAAACATTTCAGACAATAACCATGTATCAGGGACTTTGTTAAGCAGTGGGGATTCATAGAATGACCAGCGATTTTGAGCTCAGGAAGCTTACACTGTGAGTTCCTCCAGAAGATTTTAAAATTTATGTTCCATTCTCCATTTGGCTTATGTTAATAGGCTACCTGTTTTTGTCAACTAAAAATTAAATCAAGTTGTGTTAAAAATTGTGAGAAAACTGTGCGGCTTGTTCCATAAATATTTATTGGACACTCATTTTTCACGTAAAAGTTCATGTTTAAAAACTGAAAATTTTAAGCCAGATGCAATGGCACATGCTGGTAGTTCCAGTTAATTGGAAGCCTGAGGCAAGAGAATGGCTTGACCCCAAGTTCAAGGTTGCATTATGCTATGATCATGCTCTTCAGCCTGGGCAGTATAGCAATATGCCATCTCTTTAAAAAATTGGAATATTTTGCATCCTCTAGAAGCAATTCTTTCTGTTCAGTAGAACTTTCTGTGGTGAGGGAAGTGTTTTATTCCCTTCAATATGGCAGCCACTAGTCACATGTAGCTTTGGGGCACTTAAAATGTGGCTAGTAAGTCTGAAGTAATAAAACTTCTTTTTTTTGAGAGAGAGTCTTGCTCTGTCATCTGTGCTAGAGTGCAGTGGCATCATCATAGCTACTGTAACCTCAAACTTCTGGGCTCAAGTGATCCTCCTGCCTCAGCCTCCTGAGTAACTGAGACTATAGGCATGTGCCACCATGCCTTACTAATTCATTTATTTATTTATTTTAGAGATGGAATCTTGCTTTCACTCAGGTTTCAAAGTCCTGGCCTCAAACAACCCTCCCTCCTCAGCCTCCAGAGCTCTAGGATTACAGGCATGAGCCACTGTGCTCTGCTTGAATGACTTTAAAAAAATAATTTAACTTAAATAGCTACCCACATATGGCAGGTGCCATACCCAATATGGGAGGAAAAATGTTTTCTCTACTATTAAATGGAAATGAGGAAGAGATAATCATGACAGAAACAGAGAGGGTGGAATAGAAAAATTTTCAAGGACCTTTTCAGTTTTATTTTTTAATAGTATTTCTTATTTTATAAATAATATGGAATTCTTATTTTAAGCAAAATCTCTGCTGTTATGTAAAATTTCTTAGTCTTTAGAGACATAATCATAATTTTTTTTTATTGTTGGGGATTCATTGAGGGTACAAAGAACAGGGTTACATTGATTGCATTTGTTAGGTAAAGTCCCTTGTATAATTGTGTCCCACCCCCAACAGGTGTGTCCCACACCTTCATTCATCTCTCACCCCCTCCCTCCTTCCCTCTCTCTGCTCTCCCCTTCCCCCACCTCCCTCCCTCATTACCATTGCTTTAATCAAAATTTTGTTCATAAAATTTTCTATTTTCAAAAGTGAATGAATTGTCTGATATCTTTAGATATGAGAAAAAAAATCCAGAGGACTCATTTTGTTTAGTGTATTTCCATCCTAGCCCCTGTACACTTTTATTAAACTTTCAGGCCAGGGGCCATTCCTTTACCTTATTTTATGAAAATTACTGAACCTCTCAACTTACCCGGGGTGCTAGTTCCCTGCCCACACACCATCTCCTTTAAAAATTCCTAACGTCAGATTCTAGCATGCCAAAACATCTGTGCTTTTTCCTTGGAGGGATAGCAAAATAATGAAGTTTGGGGGCTTATTAAAATC
Source organism: Arctocebus calabarensis (assembly GCA_963573935.1). Taxonomy (NCBI): domain Eukaryota; kingdom Metazoa; phylum Chordata; class Mammalia; order Primates; family Lorisidae; genus Arctocebus; species Arctocebus calabarensis. The sequence continues at coordinate 14,395 of CAUYON010034744.1, forward strand.
TTAAAGTGAGTTCAAGCAATCCACTTTATAAACAGCACACCAACAGTGTAGAAATATGTTTATAATCTCTACTGGTTCCAAGATTCTGTTTTCACCTTTTCTTGGTTGGGCACATACAGCTGAGCTCTTGGCATGTCAGAATTTGCTGCTGGCAATTTTCAGAACTCAGGAGGTGACATGGAAGGAACAAACACCACAGAAATACTGCTTGAAGATGACCAGAAAAAGAAGGGTATCATATAAAAAAGGAAGCTAATTTGGAGAGAAAAATTTGCATGTATTTCTCTGTGTTGAAATTTTATGTTTAATTATTTTTCTGGTCTCTGATGTTTCTTTCAAATGTCCAAATGCTTATTTGGGCTACGACATGTAGTGCAATTTCAATGCCCACACACTTTCCTGTTGAATTAAAAAAAAAACAGTCTCAAAAAGGCAAACCCTAGGCCTAAGTTTTATTTAAGGCAATGTGACACCTGCCCCCATTCACATGGAGTGAAAGGGAGCCTGGTCTGGCTTTTGTGCTGGAATATCTTCTCAGTTAGTTGCTCTTTATGAAACTGCTCTTCTGAATTAGTAGAAATAGTTAAGTAGTTTTTAGTTATTCTGATAACAGATACCATGAAAGTTATTTTATTTTACTAGTAAATAGCCGTGCGGTGTGGCTCGCCTGTCATCCTAGCACTCTGGGAAGCCAAGGCGAGTGGATTGCTTGAGCTCAGGAGTTTGAGACCAATCTGTGCAAGAGCAAGACCCCATCTCCAAAAATAGCCAGACATTGTGGCAGGCTCCTGTAGTCCCGGCTACCAGGATGGCTGAGTCAAGAGAATGACTTGAGCCCAGGAGTTTGAGGTTGCTATGAGCTGATGCCACAGCACTCTACCAAGGATAACAAAGAGAGACCTGTCTCCAAAAAATAAACAAATAAATAATAATAAATAAATAAAATGTATTTTATTTTATAAATTTATAAAACATTAATTTTATATGTTATAAATAATAATAAATATGGGGAAAGACTGGGAGAGAAACGGAGAGAGCTTCTCTCTCCCCACTAGAATTTTCTCCCTCTAACAGATGCCTTAATGTTTTCTGTATTCTTTTCTTCCTTTTCTGTGAATAAATTCTGTCTTACCAAAAAAAAAAAAAATAAATAAATAAAACCTTAAAAAAAAAAAAAAAAAACCTTACTTGGGATATACATATTTGATATGTTCAAATTAATTTTTGAGCTTAAGGCTGTTATAAACTATTATGAGTAAAATATATCCCATATTTATGATAATATATTTGTATTTGTTATGTAGAGATATGTATTTAATATGTAACCATTAGAAATATATTTTAATTGAGACATAATTAGGATAGTTATAGTTTTGTGTATCTGAGAATTAATTTTAAATATTTATCTCTCAGAAAAATATGAAACTTTTTTTGTTCTAGAGACTGTTCTAAGCTTACATTTGAGAAATTGTATATTCAAATGATTTTAGGTGATAACGAAACTCAAAATTTTATCGCCTTTGGAAATAATAATGTCAAATACTGCTTGTGTTGTGGGGAATTCAACCAAATTGTTTACTCTGATCACAGAAAACTTCAAGGTAAGTGATTTTTATTCTCAGTAGTAACATTCAAGATCTAATCACTTTAAAATCCACTTTGTAATATCATTATAAAGAACAATAATTTTTTTTCTTTTTGACACAGAGTCTTACTATGTCATCCTCGGTAAAGTGCTGTGACATCACAGCTACAGCAACCTCAAACTCTTGGGCTTAAGCGATTCTCTTGCCTCAGCCTCCCGAGTAGCTGGGACTACAGGCGCCCACCACAATGCCTGGCTATTTTTTGGTTGCAGTTGTCATTGTTGTTTAGCAGGTCTGGGCCAAGTTAGAACCCGCCAGCTCTGGGGTATGTGGCTGGTGCCCTAACCCCTGAGCTAATGGCACCAAGCCAAAGAACAATAATTTGAGTAACTTTATGTTTAGTGCTGTAAAGTAGTTACTAAACACAAGTCTTAATCTAAGGGACTATTAATAAAAAATAATGAAAATGGTGGGGAATTCACTTATTTGATTTGGTATCCTTTACTACTTTAATCAAAAGAAAAAAATGTGTTCCACAATAGTTTCTCAGAGTACACAAGGGGCAGATCCTTAGAGAAAGCATGTTTCCTTATGCCATAGGGAACAGCAGCTATCAGCAAGTACTTTTTTCTTCAAGGAACTTAATGTGTGTTACAAAATTGTTACTGCTTCCCCTTATAACATTACTGCCTTGCAATTAACCTGTTATTCTAGTCTCCATCTGTTGGACTGTGACAGGGAAGTGCTATGGAATCTTATCCAAAAATGTTCTCCCCTTCAGAAAGGGGTTTCCCACATTAGTTTATTTCTCCCTCTAGCAAATCTCCCTGTTTTGTTGAACGAGGCTTGATTCCAAATCTAACAGCACTGCCGTTGGAATCATTCTTTAAAAGCACAAAGTATTTTCAGAATATACTGTATTTTATTATGTTTATAGACTTTTAACACTTTTGGAACCAAGCTGACATTTGGAGTTCAATGTTCTTTTTTTTTTTTTTTTTTTGAGACAGCCTCAAGCTGTCACCCTGGATAGAGTGATATGGCATCACAGCTCACAGCAACCTCCAATTCCTGGGCTCGAGTGAGTCTCCTGCCTCCTCCTCCCAAGTAGCTGGAATTACAGGAACCCGCCACAATGCCCGGCCATTTCCAATTGTTTCAATTTTAAATGTATCAAATGCCACTTTACTTTTCTTAAATTTAAAAAAAAATTTTTCCATTCCTCTTTACAAAATTCCCAAAGTCCAATTGTAGAAAAGCTCTACTAATC
>CAUYON010034745.1:0-24340 GCA_963573935.1 Arctocebus calabarensis
TATTTTATTTTGTAGAGACAGAGTCTCACTTTATCGCCCTGGGTAGAGTGCCGTGGCGTCACACTGCTCACAGCAACCTCCAGCTCTTGGGCTTAAGCGATTCTCTTGCCTCAGCCTCCCTAGTAGCTGGGACTACAGGCGTCCGCCACAACATCCGGCTATTTTTTTGTTTTGCAGTTCGGCCGAGGTCGGGCTTGAACCCGCCACCTTCGGTATATGGGGCCAGCGCCCTACTCGCTGAGCCACAGGAGCCGCCCAAGATTAGTTTTTCTAATGATGCAAAGGAGCCCACGACATCTCAATTAGAAAGACTTGAACTTTACAATTTTAAATGAACACCTACATTAAAAAATTTCAAACTACTGTTAAGTGTTTTTACAAGTATTCAGAAACAGACTTTCAGATCACAAATACAACCTGAACAGAAGACATATTTCTGTTTCCTGCTGTAGATAAGTCTCTCACATGGTATATCTGTTGGGACGGTCAATGGGTTTAGCTGGAATATGGACAGTTCCAGGAACAGCAAAAACACATCAATATCTCAAAATTACATTTTAAGTTCAACTGTAATTTAACTAAAAAATTTAACCTTTCTAAACAGAGGCAATGTTTCAAACCATTAGATGTGTTTATGGAAAAGTAGTTCTAGGAAAAGCCATTTAAAAAGCCCCAGAAATTGCTACCACTTCTTTTTTACTTTCTAAGCAGCTATCTTCTATTGCCTAAATTTAGCACTTCCTCAGATGGATTATGTACAGTTGTGAAAATTTCTGTATAGTATCCTTCAGAAATAAGCCCACTGCACAAGAGTCTCAAATTACATTGTCCTTATCACTGTAAAATCTAACAAGGAGTCCAATAATAATTAGGATAACCAAGCTTTCCAAGTTTTATGCAATTAAATGCCTCCAAAAATAACTGGCATCAACCATAAAAAAGAATGAACTATCAACACACATTACAATAGGGATAAACCCTGAAAACACTTAAAAGAAGCTGACACAGAAGGCCACATGTTGTATGCCGTCTACATGAAATGTCCAGAACAGGCAAATCTACGACTGGGAAAGAGGAGTTAACTACTAATGGGGCCAAGGTTTCCATTTGAGATGATGAAAATCTGGACTTAGATAGTGGTGGTGTGGTTGCCTTGTGAATATGCTAAAAAGCATTGAATTGTACACTTTCATCAGGTGAATTTACCAGTTTATGACTTGTATCTTAAAACAAACAAACAAAAAAAAAAACAGGCTTGGCGCCTGTAGTTCAGTGGTTAGAGCACCAGCCACACGCACCGGCTGGTGGGTTCGAACCCATCCAGGGCCTGCTAAACAATGACAACAATAACAAATAAGAAAAATAGCTGGGTGTTGTGGTGGGCACCTGTAGTCCCAGCTACGTGGGAGGCTGAGGCAAGAGAATCACTTAAGCCCAAGAGTCTGAGGTTGCTGGGAGCTATGATGCCATGGAACTCTACTAAGGGCAACATAGTGAGACTGTCTCAAACAAACAAACAAACTGAAACACATACTAGGGGCCAGTTACAGTGGTGTAACGCTAGCACTTGGGAGATGAAGACAGCAGGATCGCTTGAAACCAGCCTGAGAAATATGTCAAGACTTCCATCTCTACAAAAAATAGAAAAATTAGCTGAGCTTTGTGGCACATGCCTATAGCCTAACTGGGAGGCTGAGGCAGAGGGTTCACTTGAGGCCAGGTGTTTAGGTTGCAATAATCTATGATGACGCCACTACAGTCTACCCTGTGCAAAAGAGCGAGACCTGGTCTCAAAAATTACAAACACCAATAAAATGTAGGCTTAGTGCAAATACTCCAACAACCTATTCAATATCCTAGAAAAGCTGGGTTCTATTTGGTCTTCAGTTGGTATCATTTTCCTTGGGTAAGTAACTATTTTTTGAACCAGGAAGGAAGCCAAGCAGGTGCATTTAGTTTCTCAGGTCAGTTGGGGCAGCTTTAAGAGTATGCCTTTCTCTAGTTCATTTTATCCCAATTTAAGTGTTTTTAGTGTATTTTAATTTTATTTGGCACAAATACAGGGTGTCCCAAAGGTTGCCATACAAAATATTTACAAATATTCTCTAGCGTGTTGGCTACTTCCTTGTAAATTTTGTAATGAATATTTTGTAAATAAAGGTATATTTAGCTTCAATTTCTCTTTTACGATATGTATGGTGACCTCTGGGACACTTTGTATTTTTCTACCCTACTCCTTTTATTCAGTTACTTTTTAGGTGGTGAAAATCAAGTCTAATTCTTTGGGGGAGGGAGGACACTGAAGGCCAGAGCGGTTCTCCAGGCCTAGTGGGCTGGAGGAGTGATGCAAGCCATGTTTCTCTAAGTTCTCTAAACATTCAAGCTTCAAGTAGCAAAAAGCATACGTGGATACCTTTAGTACATCTCTTTGTTATCTTCTTACTTGTGGCCTCTAACTCCATGCCAATTTCATCAGGGTCTTGCCCTTCCTCCTTAAATGCCTGTTAGGAAGAAATGAATTGTTAGAATACTAAGATGAGGCATGGCACACACTGTTCTTTGTAAGTTACAACTTCCCAGTAGACAAAGGCAAACCCATTCTTGCAAAGAACAACTCTGGTTCTGCTAATCTGGGCTGCAAGCCCAAAATATACAGGGTGAGCCCAGCACAATGTAGTTCTCTTTGGGCCCAAAGCCCTAAAGACGAAGCAAAAGAAGAGACACTATGAGCCAGTAGTTGTGAACTGGGGTATGGGGTCAATGACCAGCTCCAAAACAGGCACAAATCTCAACACTGCCTAACCTTCCACTTTAAAGTTACACAATATAACAAATAATAACAGAATGGTCAAGCAGCATGCAGCCCTGGTAGCAAGAGAGGTTGGTGGTTCCACTCAACAGGTCTTTGAACATGCGTTCTACTTGTGTAACATAGGACTGGGCACTCACAAGGTCCCCACTGTCACAGAGCTTATCCCAGTTGGGAGGACGGGCAATCTCCCCGGATATACACTTGTGACAAGTACTTCAAAGTAATGCAGGCGTGTATGGCACAAATTTTGAGTGCAGAGTTCAACCACAAGATGGACTCTACCTAACAAATTCAAATATTGTGACCTGGTTGTAGCCTCACATTTAAAAAATACAGGATGGTACTACAGAGAAAAACGAGGTGGAGCAGCACTTCAGATAAGAGTATTCAGAAAGGCGACTTCTCAAGCACCAAGTAAATAACAAGGCGCCAGCTGAGGGAAGATCTGGGGACCAGCAGCTGGCGGAGCTCAGGAAGTGCAAAGGCCCCGGGGCAGCAACAAGCACCGCCCCCTTTACTGTCTGTTCTCAGGCGCTCTTCAGATACCCATTCTTCGGGAAAGGAAACCGAGCAAGAGAGGAAAACACCTGCCCAAGGTCACGGAGACGGGTCTGGAAAGGGTGCTCCGTTCCCGGGGAGAAGTCCAGGGGCTTGGCAGTCAAGACTATACTTTAAGCGTACACAGCGCACATAGGAGAATGACTGGAAAAAGAATCAGAAGCGAAACACAGAGAGGGGCGGTGACTAACCAAGGTCACACAGCCGGCCCCTCTGGCGTCCGACAGTCCGGGCCCGGGTCTGCTATGAAGGGGACCCGCCGGTGGCGCCCTGGGCCTGGGAGCTGCGGTGACAGGTCCGTGGTGGGGCGTGCCCAAGCCCACTGCGCCAGCCTGGAACCTCGGGCCGCCTCACCTTCTTAAGCCGCTCCATCAGGACGCTCTTGTTGCCGCCAGTGTCCAGGTTCCGCTTCTTGAGCTCCGCCCGCAGGTCAATCACCCGCAGTTCACTGAGCCGCCGCGTCCCGGTCTCCAAAGCGCCCGAGCTGAGAGCGGCCGTGCCAGGGCCCGAGTCACCCGGCCCTGCCAGAGTCTCCGCCATCCTCACTTTCCCGTCTTCGCCACTGCCTCCGCTCCACACCGCCGGCGGCTGTAGCGGCTCTGAGCACAAAATGGCGCCGCCTGAGAGGAAAACGCACTGGCTTCCTCCCGCCCCGCTTTGCGGCCGCGCAAGCGCGCCACCCCCGCGGGCGTTCCAAGCGGCAGGCGCGCTCGTGCGTCGACCAACCGCACGTTCCTCGCCAAAACGCGCAGGCGCTGTATCTGTAGTACGCATGTATCCGGGACGTTCGCGGCCGGAGGCCTTCGAGGCGTAACGCGCCTGCGCACATCCTTCGCCAGGATCTCACTACGCAAGTGCAGAGGCGAACGAGCGGGTCGGCCCTTCGCCCGGTGCGCCTGCGCAGAAGCGAGACGCGCCGGGGCGGCTGGAGCGGTTCCCTCGCAGGCGGCGCCATTTTGTGCTAGGAGCCGAGATAAAACCGGTCCGGTACTGTGTAAAGGGGGCGGCGGAACCAGGGTCCCTGGAATGGCGGAGACTCTGTCAGGCCTAGGAGATTCGGGTGCGCCGGGCGCAGCGGCTCTGAGTTCCGCCTCATCGGAGACCGGGACGCGGCGCCTCAGCGACCTGCGGGTGATCGATTTGCGGGCGGAGCTGAGAAAACGGAATCTGGACTCGAGCGGCAACAAGAGTGTTTTGATGGAGCGGCTGAAAAAGGTGGAGCCGGGGCCCCGAGGGTAGGAGCCGGGTGGGTCGGGAGTTTCCGCGGTTGCGACGCCGGTCCCCCGGCCCCGGGCCCTCGGGTCGGCTCCCGGCCTTGCTCACGGCCTGCCGGGCCTGGCGCGCGCGTCTCCCGGCTCCTCCCAGGCCCGGGGAACTCGGAGCCCGGCCAGGCTCGGCTTCAAAAGCCGACGCCGAACTGGGGATAGGAGAGGAAAAAGGGGGCGCGGACCGGAAAAGTCGGTGCGGTCAGCGGCTCCAGGTGACGGGTGACAGGGCCTTGGGTGGAGGATTCTCCCTCCGTGTCCAGTCCAGCCTCCGTGATCGGACGGCGGACCCTGGAACTCACTGCCCGGGGAGGTGAAAGGACTCGGCCAAGGTCACAAGGCCGGAGATGGGCAGCGTCGGGGTTTGGACCCTGGCCGTCCGTTCCTGATTCGGTCCCTGGTTTTCTCTGGAAAGAAGATCCCAGATCCGTTGGGGGCAAGTGTGGGAGGGTAATTCGCTAAGTAAACGCCTAAAGAAAATACTTGATGGGAAAACGATCCTTTTTCGGTTTTTAACGATTTTCCAGCACTAGCCAGGGGGAAGTTAGTGGCAGCGATCAGAAATGTCAAATACTGTTAGACTCGGGGAGGACTTTTAAAAACAGACTTCTGGACTTCATTCACCAAGAGGCAGGCAGAGTGGGCGTCCCTAATCGGTGTGTCTGGACTCTTGGGGCGCTGTCTGCCAGGTCTCAGTGGTCCGATCTTGGGCATGAAAGATTAACTCTTTCAGAGTTTGTTCTTTATAAAAAGAAGAAAGCGGTATTGTTTGTGTTTGAGGATTATTTAAGGTTGCATGGGACAGGCTTGGCGTGCTGCCTAGCGCCTGTAAACAGAATTGTTGCTACCACGATTCACTTTCCCTCTCTACGCTGCCACCATTTGTCATTTGCAGGTCGGCGGCTCTAACCTTACTTTGGGTGATCCATTTGAAAAGCGCTGAGTCAACGCTTAGCCACCTTCTGCTTTTCCCATGATTTCCTTATTTCTATTGGTTTCTTCGCCTTTCTCTGATATAGCTGATTATCTCTTGAGGCCTCTTCCATGTAATTTTTCAGCCTGGACACCTAACCTGCAGCCCCTGCAGATGGTGGGACTGGTGACTCATTCCTCCCTCCTGGCTCCCAAACAAGGGAAGGTGGGGCCTTTCTTGTTAATTTACTATTGGGAGGAAGTAGAGATTATTTTCATAGGTAGTCAACTTGCTTAGAGTCATTTGGGCTTTTTAAAACTCAAGCTGTGTTTCTTTCACTATGGATACTAGCTTTCTTTACTCTGGCAGGCAGGAAGTTGCTTGATGTGGAGCAATGCAGGGAGAGTGGGGATTGGTGCTAGTCTCTGGTGTTAGCCACCAGAGCGTATCATCAACCAAACCCAACAGAGAGGTTTTACCTTCCCCCACTCCTAAACAGTTCATAGGCATGCAGATCTGCTTGAATGACATGGAACTTTCCTGAAGGGCTAGTTGACTTCCAGAATCCTCAATTATTGTCATCTCTGAGACCATAAATTCATTCCTTCTCCCTCTTCAGTTTCTTAGGAATGTGTTCCTAAAACACAAGTGCCATTAATTCATATGCTTCTCTGCTATCTGTCCAAGCAAGTCTGGAACTATCTCTTTCTCTGTCACTTCTACCGCCTAGGTGTTGTCCCTTTCTTAGTTTATTTCTTGATGAGGGTAAAAAAGCAAGCAGTGGAAATGGGATGCTTTCTGTCTGGGGCATTTTTTTCTATTCTCCTGTTTGTCCCCAGGTGATCCAGACCTCCCAATTTCTCTGCTGGCTTCCCAGAGAAGGGGAGATTTTCTTTACTGGTAGTATAGAGTAGGTGTGTAACTCTCCGATTTAGTTCTAAATTCAAACTTACCAAGCCTGGAAAGATTGAGACTTTGACACTCTACAAATAAAACACAGTACTTGAGAGGAATGGATTTAAAGCAAACTCGTGCTCTCTGAATAGTAAAGATTGAAAAAGTTAGCAGTAGAACTAAACTTGAAGCCCACTTTCTGGGGATGTCATAAGCATTGATGTGTTCAGTACTGATTTGCAGAGTGCCTATGTGGTGCCGGGCACTGTGCTGAGTGTGGGGGCTGTTCAAGTGAATGACAAATTCTTGGGGTGGGAGGCAGGATTTCTCTAGAAATTCTTACAATTCAGTATCCTATGTGGCTTGGTCACCTAGTGGTTGAAAGTAAGGTCTTTTGGCGTTCAGCTGTGGATGTATGTGAAATGATGGTAATTGGATGAGGCAATGCATGTCATGTCTGGTCCCATGCCTGTCACAGTAGGAACTCAACCAATGAGTAATAGCATTTATCCAGACAAGTACCTAGTATAAGCATGGCATGGAGAGGTCACTGGAGACTTACATAGCACCATGCTGGGTAAAGTCATAGGACATTGGAATGTTTCCCTCTTTGAGTACTTTGATCCCAGAATAGGATGAACTAGATAAACCTAATATTTGTTAAGTGTTTGCTTTATGTAGATAATAGAGTCCACATAACAGCCTTTCAGGGTGAGTACTAATAGTCCCCTGTTCCAGAGGAAAAAACAGACTCCAGCAAAGCTGCTTAAGAGCACACAGCTCACCTACCAGGGCATCTTACAAGGGTACATGTGAAATTTATTTAGTGTAGAATATAAATGTCTTAACACAATAAGAAAATGCTGTGAAGGCTATGTTAATCATTTTGATGAAAATATTTCAAATTGCATATAAATCCAGCACATTGTGCCCCACGATTGCATTAATGTACACAGCTATGATTTAATAAAAAACAACAACAAAAACCACACAGCTAAGAATTGGTGGGGTTAATCTGACTCCAGCTAGAGCAAGAGAACAAGTGAAAAGGGTAGTTTAGATGCCCTATGGGGTAAAGGCATTTCCAGATCAGCACTAGTTATATGCTGTAAAAAATATATTTCCATTCTTACCTGAAACTTCTATGAAAGTCAGTCTGTGTGCTGACTTTTCTGGTCAGCTTTACATTTCCTTTCTCTTTAGGCAATTGAAGACGAAGGTGGTAATCCTGATGAAATTGAAATAACCTCGGAAGGAAACAAGAAAACATCAAAGAGATCCAGCAAAGGTATTGTGAGTTTTACAAGCACGTCTAATGTTAAGAGCTTTCTACAAAACTACTTCTTTGCTAATGTTCTTTATTTACTTGGCTATGTTTGGACTCGTGCACCACCCTGTGAATCAAAAGCCTCAGTGCTCTTGCATTTTCTTTCATGATCTCTCTACTGTGTTTTGTTACTTTAGTTCCAGCAGAGGATGGAAGGGGTATTTGCCTATTTATTCATTTTCTATTTTTTTTTTCTTTTTGAAACAGAGTCTCACTTTGTTGCCCTGGGCAGAGTGCTGTGGTGCCATAACGCACAACAACCTCAAACTCTTGGGCTCAAGTGATTCTCTTGCCTCAGCCTCCCAAGTATCTGGGACTATAGGCACCTGCCACAACGCCTGGCTTTTTTTTTTTTTTAAGAGACAAGGTCTCACTCTGGCTCAGGGCAGTCTCTAACTCTTGAGCTCAGGCAAATCCACCCTTCTGGGCCTCCCAGAGTGCTAGGATTACACAGACCTTTATTCATTTTCCTTCGTACATTGTCAATACTTGTTTATGCAGACCCTTAAACTTCTTTAAATAAATGGTACTGAAGAATGCTTGAGAGTCTCCTATTGCTCTGCCTTACAAGAAATAACTTCCCTTTTAAACACCACCTGGCCAAAACAAAATTGTCAGTCAATACAAAGGTTTCTTTAAAAAACCTCTTACAGGGGCAGCACCTGTGGTTCAAGGAGTAGGGTGCTGACCCCTTATGCTAGAGGTGGTGGGTTTAAACCCAGCCCTGACCAAAAACTGCAAAAAAAAACCTACAGAGTAAAAGTCACATTCCATGTGATGGTAACAACCGCGACCATATTAACCCAAATCTCTCTTTCTCATCCTCCATTCCCACACACTGTGCTTTCGTCAGGCCCCATACACGTGATTCACTTTTTTGGCCTTCTGTGCCTTCCCTTATGCGCTCCGCCCACCCTTCTTTTCCATCTGTCTGCATTCAAGGACTAGTTTATCTCATCCCATCCATAGCAGCTCAGCTCTCTTTTAACTCCTCTGCACTCCCATCACCTAGTTCGTTATACTTTGATTTAATATTTATGTTGTTCCCCCTTCTTCATGACCTCATTGTTATATCTTGCTTAAGTTTCTTTTTCCTCAATAGTTTTCCTCAATAGTCTCAGTAACTTAGACCTACTATTTTAAGAGTGAATCAGCCAAAGTGGGCATTTGAACCATTCTGAATATTTTCTTGGGACCGAGAGTTTTTTAAGATTTTGGAGTATTTGTATATATGTAACGAGATATCTTGGGGATAGGACCCATATATAAACACGAAATTCGTTTTATGTTTATATGCTCCTTTTATGCATAACTGGTGATTTTATAACTTTTTTTGTGGAGGGAGAATAGTCTTACTCTGTCATCTGGTCTAGAATACAGTGGTATCATAATTCACTGCAGTGAAACTTCCAGCTCCTAGGCTGAGGTAGTTTCCCTGCCTCAGCTTTCTGAGTAGTTAGGAGCACAGGTGTGTGTCACCATGCTCTGCTAATTTTTCTATGTTTTGTAGAGATGGGTGTCTTGAACTCCTAATCTCAAGTGATCCTCCTTCTCAGCCTAGAAAAATGCTAGGATTACAGGCCTGAGCCACCTCGTCTGGCCCCAGGGATAGGGCTTTTTATTTTGAAGTAGCTATTAACAGATAACTCTCCTAATAGGCTGTGCTGATTAATATCCCTACAAACAGTAGATAAGAGTACCTGTTTCTTTAATAAATTCACTTACCATCCAGTATTATTTTATCTTTATAAATGTTATCTGTTGTATAGAAGTACTAATTAACTGTATTCATCTGCATTTTTCTGTAGGTAAAATTTTCCTTGCATTTCTTCACAGATTAGACAACTTCTGGTAATTGGCCATTTGTATTGCCTTTTTTGAATTGCCTTTTCCTGTTCTTTGCCCATTTTTCTGCTGTGTTTTATTGAATTATAAGGGCTCTTTTCTATATAAAATATTGCAATTGTTTTTTTCCCTTAGTCTGTCATTTGACTTGTTTATGGTGTTCTGGTCGTTACAGGCTTAGTTTTTCGTAAGGGTGGTACTATCAACTTATTCTATGTGACTTCTAGATTTTTTGATGTTTTAAAGGGCACTCTTTTGCTTTAAAATTATAAAAAATATCTTAGAGTGGGCTTGGCGGGCTAAGGCACCAGCCGCATACACCTGAGCTGGCGGGTTTGAATCCAACCCGGGCCCGCCAAACAACAATGATGGCTGCAACCAAAAAATGGATGGGCATTGTGGCGAGCGCCTGTGGTCCCAGCTACTTGGAAGGCAGAGGCAAGAGACTCGCTTGAGCCCAGGAATTGGAGGTTGCTATGAGCTATGATGCCATGGCACTCTATCCAGGGTGACAGCTTGAGGCTCTGTCTCAAAAAAAAAAAAAATCTTACAGTAGAATTTATGGTTTTAGTTTTACATTTGGGTATTCACTTAGAGATTTTTTTGCATACTGTGAGGTAGGTAGAGGTTGAAATAAGAAAGATTTCTATTATAAAGATTGCTACTGTCCCTTCCCAGTTACCCATTCCACCTCATCAGAATTAAGAAGCACTATTTTAATTACTTTCACTGAACATTGGTTTTGTCTTTTCTAGAACTTCATATAAAATGGAATAATGCATACAAACTATTTTATGCCTGTTTTTTGTTTGGTCTCACTTTTTTTGTTTGGTTTTTGGGGCTTAGTGTAATTCGTTTTATTCCAGAGCATTAATACCTTTTGATACTTGATGGGGCAAGTCTGTAAGTTTTATGAATTATTTTCAACTACTTGATCATTAGATTTTATCAAGACTTCAACTGAAAGTTGAATGACCTCTTTAATGAATGAACTCAAAATGGTTTAAAATTCTAGAAAGCATAACTGAAGCAATCTCAACATACCTCCAAGATAGTTTTGTAGTAATAGTGGTTTAGCAGAATCTTTTAACACAGGGTGTCCCAAAGTCTCCATACGGAGGGGAAGATAGGAAATTGTAGCTAAATGTACCTTTATTTACAAACTAGTCATTATAGAATTTTACAAAGAAGTTGCCAACACGTAGAGAATATTTGTATAATTATGAGCAAAGTAGATTTCTCTATAGTGGCATTTGTATGCACAGTACAAATTAATGGAATGTTTTATGGTGTTTGAACATTTTTTGTTGGCATGTTTGCTTTTTCAAGTATTACCTAATTTTGTGTGGCTGGGTTTTTTTGTTTTTGTGTTTTGACATTTTCCTACATAAGAAAATTGCAAGCATATACAGAGAATTCCTGTGTATCTTTTACCCAAATCCCCCCCAAATTAGCATTTTACTGCATTTGCTTTATCCTTTTCTCTCATATATCTTTTTTTCTAAACTCTGTGGTAGTAATACGTTGCAAGGTGTGTGCCCCTTTGTCCTACATACTATAGTGTTGTCTGAAAGCAAGGACATACATAACCATAGTTATCAAAATCAAGAAATTAGCATTGATACAATACTGCTACCTAATCTTAGGCCTTATTTAGGTGTATTTTGTTGTCTGTTTTTCAATTTGAATTATTTAGGGTTTTCTTCCTTGAGATTAAGATCAAGTTAACTTTGTCAGAGGGCGGTGCTTGTGGCTCATCGAGTAGGGTGCTGGCCCCATAACTGAAGGTGGCAGGTTCAAACCTGGCTTCAGCTGAACTGCAAAACAGAAAAATGCCAGGCGTTGTGGCGGGCGCCTATAGTCCCAGCTCCTCGGGAGGCTGAGGCAGGAGAATCGCCTAGGCCCAGGAATTGGAGGTTGCTGTGAGCTATGTGATGCCATGGCACTCCACCCAGGGCGATAGAGTGAGACTCTGTCTCTACTAAAAAAAAAACTTTGTCAGAAATATCACTGATATCCTATCCAGAGGCCCATGCTGTCGTTTTGAGTTCCACTGGCCATATTAACTGGTGTTGGTCAGATGTCACCACTGGAATTTACTATCTTTCCCTTTGTGGTTATACCTATGGGGTGAGACTGAGGAAATACCCTGTGCATCCTCCCTTAGTCACAAGAACCACTAATTTCTGTTCAGTTATTTATTATGGTGGTTGCCAAATGGTGATTTTCAATTAATAATGTCATTATTCCTTCTGTTTATTAATTGGCTTATTACTTTAAAAGAATAGCTTGCCCTTCTCTCCCATTTATCAGTGTGAACTCAGATTCTTATTTTATCCCAACAGGTCGTAAGCCTTTATTTTTATCTATAATGATAGCAAAATTATCCCAACAGGATGGCTCCAGTGTTGATTCTACCTATCCACATCATTCTCTGAGTACTTCTTTACTTTCTGAAACAGGAGAGTACTTAGTATTATCTTGTACTTTTCTTCATCCTTCACTAGAGGGGGATTGCTTTCAGGTCCTCTGGTTCCCTTTTGAGGAGAGTGGTATTACAAACCACGATCTGAGCACTTAGATATATTCTTTGCTACTGGGAGTCAATTCCGAGGCCAGTGCTGGGTTTGTAAAGTCTACTGGACTGAGTGTGCCTTAGGAAATTAAATACTGTTAAAGCAATCAAAAGCAAGCCAAAGACCACTGAAAAAATAAAGCACTGGCTAATATGAATACTCCATTTGCTGGACTTGCTGTCTAGTTATAGTTGGTTATTTCTAGGTTCCCTTGGATTTTGAGGTGGCAGTTGTATCAATAACAAATCAAAGACTTAAGTAAGATATTGCCAGGTGGGCATTAAAGTATATGTAGTATTCTTAAATAGTAAATACAGCTAATAGGAAGTATTCCAGACCTGTTACATGCCTAATTAGAGAAAGTTTTTCTACATGTGATGACTTCATGTCAGGAAGTCGTTGATTGGTAATATGTTCTAAAATTAATCTAAAATGAAAATACATGAGAATAACTAAAATTTTAGGTGGGGAAATAGGAATTTTCTCCAATTTTGATGACAGGATATAGCAAACGGAATAGAAAATTTGTGGATTTGTTTATTTAAAAGGTAGCGATGAGGATTTTTTATGTCAGAAATTATGTTGGAACAGTTCACTGAGTGGCTAGTTGATGGTAGGAAAAAGCTCTCTTTTCGGGGCAAAATAGAAGTTCCAGCTAGGATACTACTTTTATGATGTAGTGATAAGGAAGACTTAAAGTGAAACTAACTCTGAGAAACTAAAGAAAAATAAATTTGGCTACATGAAAGGTTTTTTTTTTTTTTTTTTTGAGACAGACTCTCACTTGGTCACCCTTGGTAGAGTGCCTTAGCTCACGGCAACCTCAAACTCTTGGTTTCAAGTGATCCTCTTGCCTCAGCCTCCCTAGCAGCTGGGACTACAGGCACCCACCACAACAGTTGGCTGTTTTTTAGAGACAGGGTCTTGCTCTGGCTCAGGCTGGTCTCAAATCTGTGAGCCCAGGCAATCCACCAGCCTTAGCCTTCCAAGTGCTGGGATTAAGAGACGTGAGCCACCACGCCTGGCTTACATGAAAGTTTTAAGTCTCTGTTAAGAAAAGATTCTGTAGATAATAATATACAACAGACTGAGAAAAATATTACAGGCATGAATAAGGAAAAGATTAATATCCAGAAAGCATTAAAAATTCCTCCAAATCAACAAGGGAAATAGGTTGGACAACAAAGAGCAGAGATCAAACAGGCAAGTCATAGATAAAAGAAAAAATAAACATGGCCTTTACACACCAAAAAAGATTCTCTCACTGGTAATTGGGGAAGGTAAATAAAAATAATGAGATGATATTTTTGCCTAGTAAACTGGTAAAAATGTACAAAATTCTTAATATCCCACATTGTCAAGGGTCTGGGGAGATGGGTGGGTGTTGGAAGTGGTAAATCAAGTACAAGTACAGCCTTTTGTGAGGGCAGCCAAACTCTGTAACAGCCATAGTGTGGAGTAAAAGAGGAAGTGGAGCTATATAGAATATGTGAAGATACTCCGAGGGCCATTATTGAGTAACAAAAGCAAGTTACAGAAGGTATTGACAATGTGATTTAATTTCTATAATAAGGTTATTTCTGTGTGTATAATATATGTATGTAAAGACCCAAGAATCTCTTATTAAACTGGTCAAATAAAAGCAAAGACCCAAGAAAATGTCCTTTAAGACCTACCAAGCTGCTAATAATGGTTCTGTCACCCTGAGTGTCATCGTGCCATCATAGCTCACAACAACATCAAATTTTGAGACGCCAGCAGTCTTTTTTGCCTCCACCTCCCAAGTAGCTGGGACTGCTGGTGCCCACCATGACTCCCAGCTAGTTTTTTTATTTTTAGTAGAGATGAGGTCTCACTTCTGCTCAGGCTGGTCTTGAATTCCTGAGTTCAAGTGATCCACACACCTTGGCCTCCCAGAGTGTTAGCGTTGTAGGTGTGAGTCCTTCTTTTGGGCTTTTTTTTTTTTTTTTAAAGAGAAAGAGTCTCACTTTGTCGCCCTCTGTAGAGCACTGGGGCATTACAGCTCACAACAACCTCCAACTCCTGGACTTAGGCAATTCTCTTGCCTCACCCTCCTGAGTAGCTGGGACTATAGGCACCTGCCAGAACACCTGGCTATTTTTTTGTTGCCTGGGGTCAGGTTGGAACCCACCACCCTTGGTATATGGGGCCGGCGCCCTGTCCATTGAGCCACAGGCGCCGCCCTAGTGGTTGCTTCTTAAGAGGACAGTGGGGAAGAGTTAAACTGGCTTTTTACTTTATATACATATGAGACTTTATTTATTTATTTATGTATTTTTGGAGGGGGGCAGAGTCTCAGTATATCACCTTCGGTAGAGTGCTGTGGCGTTACAGCTCACAGCAACCTCAAACTCTTGGTCTTAAGTGATTCTCTTGCCTCCGCCTCCCAGCTAGCTGGAACTACAGGAGCCCGCCACAATGCCCGGCTATTTTTTGGTTGTAGTTGTCATTGTTGTTTGGCAGGCCTGCGCTGGGTTTGAACCTGCCAGCTCCGGTGTATGTGGCTGGTGCCGTATCTGCCTAGCTAACAGGCGCCAAGCTAGAGGCTGAATTTATTATGAAGTAAAATTTACAGGGAAATGAGTGTCTTTTAATGAGTGTATTTGTGTAATTTGCATAAATACATTTGGGCAATTAAATAAAAAAATAATGAACTACCCACAAGCATTACTAGGTGGCGGCATCCTAGCAGAAGTAGAGGTTGGGGCATTCTAAAAGGTGAGATTGGTAGCAAGTTTATGGTAACCTACTTACAATTTTGATAGTAACTAGAATAGAACTGGACAAAACCCCATGTATTTATTATAGCAATTTTATCAAATATCATTGTCTGGAAATATTTCTGGTGTATTGTCCTGGCAAATTTATTTATAAAGACCATGGAGGGTTGGCACCTAGCTCAGTGGCTAGGATGCCAGCCACATACACTGCAACTGGCAGGTCCAAATCCAGCCCAAGCCTGTCAAACAACAACTATAACCAAAAAAAAAAGAAAGCAGCCAGGTGTTGAGGCCAGCGCCTGTAGACCCAGCTATTTGGGAGGCTGAGGCAAGAGAAATTGCTTAAGCCCAAGAGTTTGAGTTTGCTATGAGCTATGATGCCACTGCACTCTACCCAGGGGGACATAGTAAGACTCTGTCTCCAAAAAAAAAAAAAAAAAGACTACTGGGTTGAGTTCCAAATGTTTTTTAAAGCTCAAAGCGTGATTTGCCAAAGAAATAATATTATAAAATGGGAATGGGGTTCTCAGCCAGCCAACTAAAGCTATTTGCACATAATGTCATGAATTCTCGTATTAGGTTGATGATCCCATTTTCCTAAATGACATAATGGTGAAGATGAATGGAATTAGAATATTAAAAAATTGGGTAATATATTCTTACAGGTTAAAGAAAATTCTTTCTCCTGAGAGAGTTGTTTTTAAAGTCTAAATTATCAGCCTCTTTGCCTACTTAACCTGGCATCTGAGGCCTGTTTGCTGTCTGTGGTGAATATACCTTGCTCTCTGTAAGCCTATATCTTACTCTTACTCCGTAAACCTACATTTTTTTTCCTCAACAAACTTTGTTTCATGCTTGCCTTAAAATAATAAAAATATAAAGTCTAAATTATTGTAAGAATGGTTGATTAGGTTTAGAATTTTTTTTCAAATTATTTATTGAGTCATAACTGTACATTTATGGGGTTTAGGGTATTGCTTCGATATACAATGTGAAATGCTTACATTGAACTAAGTACCACATCCATCACTATTATATTTGATTCTTAATAGTTTTGAGATATATCATTGCATCATGCACATTAGGTGAGGTCCCCCCAAATACTCTTCTTCCTCCTCCCATATCTTCCCTCTCCTCCCCTCTCTCTCATCTTCCCTTCTACTTTCTGGACTGTAGTTATGTTTTGCCATTCGAATGAGTGAACAGGTGGTTATATATTGATTTCGTAGTAGTATTGAGTATGTTGGATACTTTTTTCCCCAATCTTGAGATACTTTACTAAGAAGAATACGTTCTAGCTCCATCCAGGTAAACATAAAAGATGTGACGTCTCCATCTTTTTTAGGCTTGCATAGTATTCCATGGTGTACATATACCATAATTTGTTAATCCATTCACGGGTCTGTGGGCACTTGGGCTGTTTCCATGTCTTGGCTATTATGAATAGGGCTGCAGTAAACATTCTGGTGTAGATGTCTTTTTTGTAAAATAATTTTTGATCATCTGGGTATATACCTAGTAGAGTAATTGCAGGATTGAATTGTAGGTCTATTTTTAGTTTCTTGATAGTTCTCCAAACTTCTTTCCAAAAAGGTCATATTAGCTTGCATTCCCACCAGCAGTGTAGAAGTGTTCCCTTCTCTCCGCATCCATGCCAACATCTGTAGTTTTGAGATTTTGTGATGTGGGATAATCTTACTGGAGTTAGTTGATGTCTCAAAGTGGTTTTGATTTGCATTTCTCTGATGATTAAGGATGATGAGCATTTTTTCATGTATTTGTAGGCCCTGCGCCTATCTTCATCAGAGAAGTTTCTGTTCAAGTCTCTTGCCCACATAGAATTTATTCTTTTCTTATTGATTAGTTTGAGTTCCCTGTAGATTCTAGTTACCAGACCTTTGTCGGAAGCATAACTTGCAAAAATCTCCCATTCTGAAGGTTGTCTGTTTACTTTATTTACTGTGCTCTTGGCTGTGCAAAAACTTTTTAGTTTGATCACATCTCATTAATGTATTTTTGGTGTTGCTTCAATTGCCTGGGGGCTTCCTCATAAAACATTCTTCCAGGCCAATTTCTTCAAGTGTTTTCCCTGCACTCTCTTCTAGTATTTTTATAGTTTCATGTCTCACGTTTAAATCTTTTATCCATTGAGAATCAATTTTGTTAATGTTGAAAGGTGGGAGTCCAGTTTCAGGCTCTTACAGGTTGCCAGCCAATTCACCCAGCACCATTTGTTAAATAGGGAGTCTTTCCCCCACTGAATAATTTTTAGGTTTAGAATTTTTGTCTTTTTACCCTGTGTGTTGCAAGATTAGTTGTATTTGTTTTGAGACACAGGCTCTCTCTGTGCCATGTCATCGTAGCTCACAGCAACCTCAAACTCTTTAGGCTCAAGCAATCTTGTGTCTGCCTCAACACCAGGATAGTTTTTCTGTTTTTTTGTAAAGATGGAGTTTTGCTCTTGCTCAGACTGGACAAGATTTGTTATTAATGTTTATTTTTTTTATATTACTTGAAGCAGTACTTAGTAGCCTTAAGAAATTGATCTTCACATTGGGAAAAGCCTAGCAGGAGGTGGTTTTCTGAAAGTTCTGTGGCTGATGAACTTCTCTCCTGTGTCCTTTAAGAAACTGAGCATTGGCTTGGCGCCTGTGGCTCAACAGGCTAAGGTGCCAGCCACGTACACCTGAGCTGGCGGGTTTGAATCCAGCCCGGGCCTGCCAAACAACAATGACGGCTGCAACAAAAAATGACCAGGCGTTGTGGTGGGCGCCTGTGGTCCCAGTTACTTGGGAGGCAGAAGCAGGAGACTCGCTTGAGCCCAGGAATTGGAGGATGCTGTGAGCTGTGATGCTATGGCACTGTATCCAGGGTGACAGCTGACAGCTTGAGGCTCTGTCTCAAAAAAAAAAAAAAAAAAAGGATACAGCATAGCCTTCTTGCTAAAGGGGCTGTGGAAATCTATGTCTCTGGGCAATTGCTATAAACACATAACTATGCTACACTACACCTTGCGTTTGAGACAGTTTTCAGTATGTTTTGTGTGGTTTATACATGTGTTTTTATTTATCACACTGAAAATAGTACTGTAGGTCTGGATGCAGTGGCTCACACCTGTAATCATAGCACTCTGGGAAGCCAAGGTGGGTGGATTGCTTGAGCTCAGGAGTTTAAGACCAGCCTGATTCAGAACGTGACACTGTCTCTAAAAATAGCTGGGTGTGTGGTGAGCACCTTAGTCTCAGCTGCTTGGGAGGCTGAGGCAAGAGAATCATGTGAGCCCTAGAGTTTGAGGTTGATGTGAGCTGAGCTATGCTGCCATAATGAAGAGCCCAGCGCCAAATCCCCGCCCTGTAGTGGGGCACGGGAAATGTGGCCTATGGAAGACCCACTCCCCGGCGCTCCAGGCCCGGGTCTTCCTGGAGTTGGGTTGCTTGAGAATGCAGCCCAGAGCAGGTGGTAAACTCCGTCTAAGGCTAAGTGTCAGCTCGAGACCTATAGTCAACAAGTGCCGTGGGGGAAAGTTGAGAAAGAACTTTGAAGAGAGAATTCAAGAGGGCTTGAAACTGTTAGAGGTAAACGGGTGGGGTCGGCGGGTGACTGGCCGCCACCAAACGCATTTCCACGCCCGGCTCTGGGACAGTTGGGAAGACCTGGTAGGGGAAGTGGCTGGTAGGGGACGTGAGGGGGGGGCGCCTTTTGCGGGGCGAGCCCTCCCACCCGAGTCTCACAACCCCCGAGAGGGGTCAGTTCCGGGTAGAGCCAACCAATCAGGAACCTCCTAAATTACGTCTGTCCCTTCATCGACCAATCCCCAAACTCAACCCCCAGTTTACCTCGGGAAAGTTACCTCGGCATTTTATTTCAACCCTAAATGTAATCACTCAAAAGAGTATAAAACCTACCTTCATTTCCACCTCGGAGTCATCCTCTGCGCCGAGTGCTGCAGGAGGCACGGCCAGAGCATATGCTTGAATAAAGTCCTTTGTTTTTACATGTGTGGTGGTCTCTCAGTGGCGGTATTCAGTCGTAACAATGGCACTCTACCAAGGGTGACAAATATGAAACTCTGTTGCAAAAAAGAAAATAAATTAGTGTAATTTTAGTAAGCCTGCTCCTGATACCCCAAATTTTATTTTTGCCATAAAATTTTATTTATTTATTTATTTATTTATTTATTTATTTATTATGTTTTTTGAGACAGAGCCTCAAGCTGTCACCCTGGATAGAGTGCCATGGCATCACAGCTCATAGCAACCTCCAATTCCTGGGCTCAAGTGAGTCTCTTGCCTCTGCCTCCCAAGTAGCTGGGACTACAGGCGCCCGCCACAATGCCTGGCCATTTTTTGGTTGCAGCGTCATTGTTGCTTGGCGGGTCCGGGGGCTGGATTCGAACCCGCCAGCTCAGGTGTACGTGGCTGGCGCCCTAGCCTGTTGAGCCACAGGCGCCGAGCCCAGTTTTTCTATTTTTAGTAGAGACGGGGGTCTCACTCTTGCTCAGGCTGATTTTGCACTCCTGAGCTCAAGCAATCCACCTACTGCCTCGGCCTCCCGGAGTGCTTGGATTGCAGGTGTGAGCCACTGCCCCCAGCCTTGGACTGAGTGCTTTTGAAGGGCCTTCAGATCTTCAAGGGGCTGAGAGGCAGAGACTGTGTCTTGGGGTGGCCCTGAGAGCGCAGGGTGAGGGGGGCCCCCTGGGGCAGGTATGGGTGGTACCAGACTTGGGAGGGGCATTTTCCAGGGTGCCCTGGAGTGGCGGTCTCCTCCCCACCAGCTCTGGCCCGGTTTATCACTGCCTGTCTTGGGCCATTCTTCCGAGCCGCTCCTCGGGTTTCAGGCTGGAGTCTGAGATAGTAGGGATCGTGGGAGACCCGGGGGGCAGGTGGCCCTCCTCTCCCAGGACTCCAGTACCCCATCTGCTCTGGGTTATCTCTGCCCTGAGACTGGCTGGGAAAGTGAGAAGCTGCGTTATCGCCCCCACTTCCCTCCGGAGATAGGGCTGCCTCAAAGCCCTCTTGTTCTGCCCTCTGGTCTCTCTGCACACTGCGCCTGGGAAGTGGGGGGCACTGCCTGTAGTACCAAGGTGCCAGTGCCTGATGGAGGTGGCAAGGGAGCACGAAGGAGCCAGGGACTCGGGGCTGCAGGGTTTTCAAGCTACCAGGCACTCACCACACTGAGCATCTCTAGGGGCCAGATGGGGGAGGCCTTCTCACACCCCCACCCAGGGGCCTGGGTGCTGACTACTCAGGTGATGGGGATCCCCGCTAGGACTAGCTCATGAGGAGATCTAGGGGCTCTGGAGGTCCAAGCAGCCTGAGGGCCATGTGGAAGCCTGGGGCAGAGACTACCAACTGCTATGAGTGTATTTCAGGAACTTACTAGCAAATCCTGAAATGACTTCCCAGTGACTCCCCACCAGCCTACAAATGTGCCACCTGCGTGGCTATTGGAACTTCATTCACCTCCCTGGGCCTTGGGTCTGAGAGTGGCTCATTCTTCACAGACTGTTGTGCAGAGGAAGCAAGGCCCTCTGTGTAAATTGTCACCCGCTGTGCTTGGTGCAAATTAGAGTGAACCTGATGAAACTGCTGCTATTTACCATTTTTCTTTTTTTTTTTATATTTACCATTTTTCAAGCATGTCATGTGCTCAGGTTAAAGTAAGTGCTAATGAATGTTGGTATTCAGGTGTCTGGGCCTGGTTTAGGCCCTGGGGACATCGCAGGGATTAAGACTGGCCTGGCTCTGCACTTGGGGAGCCAAGTTCACCAGGGGCAGATAATCATGGGCAAGAGGGGGTTGGTGGCTTGAAGGAAATCATGGTAGACAGAATAATGACCCCCCAAAGATGTCACTGAAACTGAATATGATTAAGTTAGAGATCTTGAGATGGGGAAGCTACCGTGGGTCATTAGAGGGGGAAATCTGAACAGCACACTTCAAAATGGTTAAAAAGACCAATGTTGTGTTATATACATTTTACCATAATTAGAAAAATTAATAATATAATAAACCCAAACCCATTGAATTGTATATATTATATAGATAAATCGTATGACGTGAGTTGTATCTTAATAAACCTGTTTGTAAAAATCCAAATCTAAGGCCCTTCAATGAAATACCCAACCGGCACTTTTTGAGTGTCAAGATCAGGGAAGATTGAGGAGCCCTCACACATGGGAAGGACTAAGGAGACTTGATGACCCAATGCCATGTGGATTCCTGGCTGAGCCTGGAACAGGAAGAGGCCAACAGTGGAAAAGCTGGTGATGAATAAAGTCTATAGTTTACAGGATTATATCAGCATTAACTTTTTCATTTTGAGAAATCTACCACGGTTGATTTCTCAACCATGACACCATGTAAGATGTCAACATTAGGGGAAGCTGGGTGACAGGTAGATAGGAACCCTCTGAACTGTCTTCACAACTATTCTATAAATTTAAAACGATTTCAAGATGAAAAATTAGTCGCTTCTCGGCCTTTTGTCTAAGATCAAGTGTCAAAATGAAAAGTGAAAAAAATAGAAGGAGGGGAAGAGAGTCAAAGAGGGCATGTGACAGCCGAAGGAGAGGTCAGGTGAGAGATTTCACGAAGCCATGCTGCTAGCTTTAGCTTTGAAGAACAAGGAAGAAGCCACAAGTCAAGGAATCCTGTAGGCCTCTAGAAGCTGGTCAAGGCAGGGAAGCTGTAGTCCCCTAGAACCTGCAGAAGTAAAGCAGGCCTGCAGACACATGGACCTCCAAACTGTAAGATAAAAAAATGTGTGCTGTTTTAAGCCACCAAGTTCATGGTCATTTGTTACAGTGGCAATAAGCAATTGATACCAAAAGGATGAAGACAACACTAATGATGACAGCCACAGTGATGTATACTTTGCATGCTTAGAAAAGGCTCAGCTGTGTCCTTTAAGCTCTTCTTCTGTTTTTTTTTTTTTTGTGGGCGGGTCTGGTTGTGTTGCCTAGGCTAGAGTGCTATGACCTCATAGCTCACAGCAACCTCAAACTCCTGGGTTTAAGTGATCTTCCTGCCTCAGCCTCCTGAGTAGATGGGATTACAGGCACCTGCCACATGCCTGGCTAATTTTTTCTATTTTTTAGTGACAGGTCTCACTCTTGCTCAGACTGGTCTTGAACTTCTGAGCTCAGGGGATCCTCCTGCCTTGACCTCCCAGAGTGCTAGAATTACAGGTGTGAGAGTCCAGCCTTTAAGCACTTCTTGTATATTAAATCAGTTAGGATAATTATTACTCCTATTTTATAGACAAGGAAACAAAAGCACAGAGAGGTAAAGTAACTTGCCTAAGGCCACACGGCTGTACCAACAAAATGGAATTATCACCCAGGAGGTGGCACCTGAGTCTGTGTGCACTGCACTCCACTGCCTGGCTTCATCTTGTATGTGCATTCCGACCCCACCTGCTTAGTGTTAGGCCCTTTGTGGAAAGGATTTGGGTTGATTTCATGACCATCCTATAGGGTAGAAGTTCTCGCCATTCTCCATTTTACAGGCGCTGGGAAATGAGGCCTGGTGAAGTGGAGCCTCTGGCTCTAGGTCACAGGACAGGGCGTGTTCCCAGTGATACCACCTTACTGCTGTGGCCAGAGTCCAGGACTCAGTGTGCCCTGCAGGGTGTTTTTCTTCTGCAGCCCCTTGGACCTCCCTCCTGCCTGTCTCCACATTGCCCTTGTCCCCTAATTGGTAATGGTGTCCCTATCAGATGTTCCCCCCCCAGTGCCAGGGCCTGAGGGGCCTCCCACACCATTGTTTAGGCCAGGAAGCCATCCCCTCCCTCCTTGGCCAGGGGAGGCAGTTCCTAGGGGGAAGGTCCTTTCCAGAGAGGCAAGTGCCCAGGCGGCAGGCCATGGCTGGTCCTAGGACAGGCACATGCTGGCCCTTTAAAAGCAAGGAGCTGGGTGGAGGCTGTTCTGAACCCAAGGATCACTAACCCCTTCTTATCAGACACCTTTTGAGGGGGTGAACCCAGGTTCAAGGACAGCTGGGGATGACAGCTGGGTAGGCGTGTTCTCCTCCTTCTCTGGGCTCAGTTTTCTCAGCTGTATAATGGGAGAGTGGGGCTGGGGATCTCTAGGCCCTCGGCATGCTGTGAGCCTGTGACTCTGTGGGTGGTCCTCTCCTGTCCGTCCATAGTAACAGAGTGAACTCTGACTGGGGTGTCCACCTAGGTTATCCCCGTGAAGTCTCATGGTGACCTAAAAGGAAGGACTCCATTGCTGTCTGTTCACAAGGTAAGGAACTCAAGGCACAGTGGTTCCAGAGACCCTGAGGCCACGTGGCGGTGAGAGTGAAGTTGGGGGCTGTGCCCAGGATTGGAATTTCCAAAGGCTCCCTTGGTAGGGCCACGGGCTACCCCACTGTCCTGCAGTCACTGCTTATTCTCCCTTCCTCTCCTCACCACACAGACGAGGAGCAGGAGGTGGCTGAGGTGTCCCATGGGGGCTGTGGGGATTCAAGAATGTGCATGTCACTGGCACTCCAGTCTCTCCTGCTAAGCCAGACCTCATATTGCCTCTGGGCTGGACCAGGGCTTAGGAGCCACCTGCAAACTCTCCCCTGGGTCAGGGAGGGCTCCCTGGAGGCTGTGGCCCGTCAGCTGTCAGTGGAGCAAGAGTAAGCACTAGGCAGGTAAAGGGATGGCCAGGCTGCGGGGAGTGGGCGGGCATTGTGGGCAAAGGCAGGCACACACCAAAGAAACAGGACATCTCCACCTGACTTCTGAGTGTTCCCAGGCCCGTGTTCGCAGAGCTGCTTACTGGGCCTCTGCCGCCCCGGGGACCCTCCCAGATGCCCCTGGCCTCAGCAGGGCAGTCTGTTTACCCAAAGGCCCTCTGTGTTCCAGGGGCTTTCCTGCTAGATTGTCAGCCAGCGCGATAAGAGCCTGGACTCAGGAGCCTAGCCTCCCTCTTCAGTCCTGCCTTTGCCACCTCGGTGGAGTGACTTCTCCATGCTACTTGTCTCAGGAATACACTCGTTAATGTCCTCCAGCTCTGTTGTGAAAGGCCCATGGACTGAATAAGTGACTCGGGAAGGAAGACCACGGAGCTGAGAGCTGCGTGCCAGACAAGGTGGCCGGGTGGGGTCCGGGCAGAGGGGGGTGCCATGGTTGAGCACCAGTCCTCGGGGGCCTCTGGGAATTGGGCCCAGTGTAGCCAGTCTGCACAAATGTTCTGGAGAAACAAAATTCCAGATTCGTGTGAATCTCCCAATTTTTTTTTGTTTTGTTTTGAGACAGAGCTTCAAGCTGTCATCCTGGGTAGAGTGCCGTGGCATCACAGCTCACAGCAACCTCCAATTCCTGGGCTCAAGCGAGTCTCTTGCCTCTGCCTCCCAAGTAGCTGGGACTACAGGCGCCCGCCACAATGCCCGGCTATTTTTTGGTTGAAGCCGTC
>CAUYON010034747.1:0-16962 GCA_963573935.1 Arctocebus calabarensis
TTTTTTTGTAGAGACAGAGTCTCACTTTATCGCCCTGGGTAGAGTGCCGTGGCGTCACACTGCTCACAGCAACCTCCAGCTCTTGGGCTTAAGCGATTCTCTTGCCTCAGCCTCCCTAGTAGCTGGGACTACAGGTGCCCGACACAGCGCCCGGCTATTTTTTTGTTTTTTTTTTTGCAGTTCGGCCGAGGCCGGG
Source organism: Arctocebus calabarensis (assembly GCA_963573935.1). Lineage (NCBI taxonomy): Eukaryota > Metazoa > Chordata > Mammalia > Primates > Lorisidae > Arctocebus > Arctocebus calabarensis. Next base: position 197 of record CAUYON010034747.1, read on the forward strand.
CTTGAACCGGCCACCTTCGGTATATGGGGCCGGCGCCCTGCTCGCTGAGCCACAGGAGCCGCCCCTTATGTTGAATTCTTAACAGCTGGGACCTCAGTGTGTGACCTTATTTAGAAAATAGGCTCTTTGTAGATATAATAAATTAAGACGATGTCATGCCACAGTAGGGCAGGCCCCTTATAAAAATGGGAAGTGAGCCAGATGCAGTGGCTCATGCCTATAATCCCAGCACTTTGAGAGGCTGAGGCAAGAGGATTGCTTGAAGCCAGGTGTTCGAGGCCAGCCTGGCAACATACCAAGACCCCACTTCTGCATGCCTCCATAAGCCAAGGAACACCACTGTAAGTGGGAAAGCCCCGGGAAGGATCCTCTCCCATGGCCTTGGGAGGAACCAGCCCTGCTGACACCTTGATCTTGAACTTCTAGTCTTCAGAACTATGAGTCCACAAATTTCTGCTGTTTAAGACACCCTTGTTTTGGTAGCCCCAGCAAGCAGATATATGTGCCCTGCAAGACCGGCCTCATAGTAAAGAATAAAGAACCACCTCTACCCTTACAACAACTCCAGCTAAGAGGCTGGTTCTATTTTTAGATGCATGTATGAGCCAACTCAGGCAGACAGGCTTGGTAATTTGCCCAGGGTTGAGTGGTTGTAAGGACAAATAGGACAACACAGAAGAAAACAACTGCTGTGTCCACCCAAAAGGGATGGTGGCTGAAGGAAAGAGGAGAGAGTAACCAGCTTTGCATTGCATTCTATGTGAAGACCAGGAGCCAACAGCCAGAGGGGCGGCTCTGAATTCCACAAGAAAAGGAAGCTTTGTATCTTTTCTACATAAATGTCCATTTTAAGTGCTCAGATGTCTAATGGCCCAAGACATATAAGTTAACACATGTGTATATACACACATGCACACACACGTGGCCTTTTGGACACAACCACCCTATGTACAGGACCCATGTAGGTGGAATTGGGAGCAGAGAATTGAAAGTATTAACATAAGCGCCAGCTGTCTGAGCAGATCCTCTGCTCCCAGCAGATCTAGGAAATCAACTTGGTGAAATACTGACATAGTTATGTTGGCAAAATAGGGGTGCTCTAGAGATTTCTTAACAGATAAACTCATCTCCTTTCACACAGCCTTCATGCTCTAGGAGGCACATTCCAGAGAAGCACAGTGGATGCAACTTACCCAAGGCCTTCTCTTTCTAGATTGTTTCTTTCCTAAAATGTTAAGTGCTCAATGGGTATGATGCTGCCCCCAGGGGATACCTGGTGATGTCCAGAGACACACTCCTGGCATGGAATAGGTGGGGGGGCCAGGGACGCTGCTTAGCACCCTGCAATGCCCAGGCCTGCCAGCCCTAACGTTCACAGTGTGGAGTGGGGAGACTCTGGACTAGAATAACAGGATGCATTGGGCACTCTACACAACACTGTCTAGTTCTCTCTGCATGAGGACCTACAGAGTAGGCATCATGACCCTTTTAGAAAGGATGCAGAGTGAAGGTCATTGTGGCAATGACTGGGGCCCAAACGCAGCAGCTGAGCCACTGGCCCCCACATCCTACAAAGAGATCAAAGCTGTTCAGTGTCTTGGCCTCCTATGGTGCCTCAGAGGGGGAGAAGAGCTTGTGCTCTCTAGAAAATGAGGAGTAAGGGGCAGCGCCTGTGGCTCAAAGGGGTAGGGCGCCAGCTCTATATGCTGGAGGTGGTGGGTTCAAACCCAGCCCTGGTCAAAAAAAAAAAAAGAAAATGAGGAGTAAGCTTCCTGACCACATAAGCGAGTCAGTGACGTCCCAAACTTTAAATGCTGGCTGGCATAAGAATCAGATTAGGAGGCAACGCAGTGCCTAGAAGTATAGGAGTGGTGAAGCTGGGTGTGCTTAAAGTTGTTTCCATTTCTGGGAAAACAACATTCATCACTAATTGTGTGGTTTTTTGTTTTTTGAGACAGAGTCTCACTCCATCACCCTGAGTAGAGAGAGTGCCATGGTGTCATAGTTCACAGAAACCTCAAACGCCTGGGCTCAAGAGATCCTCCTGCCTCAGCCTCCCAAGTCACTGAGACTACAGGCACACCGCCACAATGTCCAGCTCATTTTTCTATTTTTAGTAAAGACAGGGTCCTTGCTCAGGCTGGTCTTGAACTTCTGAGCTCAAGTGAGCCTCCTACCTCAGCCTCCCTTACAGGCATGAGCCACCATGTCCACCCCTATTTATAACTACTAAAAAAGGGGGGGGAGGATTAAAGAAGCCAGATACAGAAGGACACACAGTGTGAGACTCCATTTACATGAAATGTCCACAATAAGCAAATCCACAGAGATGGGAAGTGGATTCCTGGTTGCCAGAGCCTGGAAAGGGATAGAAAGTGACAGTTGGTAGGGACCAGGCTTTATGTAGTGATGGAATATTCTAAAATAGGATAGTGGTGATAGTTGCACGACTCCATGAATGTACCAAGAGTCACTGAATTTTATGGTATGTATCTCAATTTTTTAAAGGCAAAAAATCTAAAACTGTGTTTCATATGTCTGGACAGGAAATTATAGTCTTCCTGAAAGCTCCTTGAGGAGATAATGAGTTTTCTGCCTCCATCTCTACTCACAGGGGAGAGTTCAGACCTGTTAAGTTCTGACATCAGGACAGGCCAGAACCTAGCAGGCTAACAGCCAGTCTGAGAATCCAAGGGTCTAATGTTTGACAAAGCAGGGTCCCCACTAAAGGAAAGTGAAGCCACAAATAGTGAAGTCATCTGCCCTGGCACAGAGCAAACCTATTAGGTCTCTGACCCTGATACCCAAAGAAAACAGACACATGTCATCCCCAAATAATTTTGATTTATAGTTTTTTTTTTTGTTTTTTGTTTTTTTTTGAGACAGCGTCTCATTATGTCACCCTTGGTAGAGTGCCGTGGCATCACAGTTCACAGCAACCTCAAACTCTTGGGCTTAAGCGATTCTCTTCCCAAGGAGCTGGGACTACAGATGCCGGCCACAATGCCCAGCTATTTTTTTGTTGTATTTTTCTGTTGTAGTTGTCACTGTTTAGCAGGCCCGGGCCAGGTTCGAACTTGCCAGCCCCAGTGTAAGTGGATGGCCCCCTAACCACTGAGCTATGGGCGCCGAGCCTAGAATGTTTTGTTTTTTTTTTTAACAGATATTTTTTGACAGACAGCAACACTATTCACAATAGCCAAAAGGTGAAAACACCCCAAGTGTTCATGACACAAATGAATGGACAGACACAACATGGCTCACCCACACAATGGATCACTCAGCCACGAAAAGTAGACTCTGACACAGGCTGCAGCATGGATGGACCTTGAGGACGGTGTGTTCAGTGAGAGAAGCAGACACAGAAAGACACACAATGTGAGATTCCATTCACAGGAGGTCCCTAAAGTCATATTCACAGAGAAAGAAAGTAGAAAGGTGGGTCCCAGGGGCTGGGAAGTTAGTGTTTCATGGGGACAGAGGTTCAGTTTGGGAGGATGAGAAAGTTCCACAGATGAAGGGGTGGTGATGGTTGCAGAGCTATGTGAGTGTGCCTAACACTGCTGAACTGCACACTGAGAAATGATTAGTTAGCATGGTAAATTTCACCACAATTAGAAAAGCTGCCTTTCAAAGTCTGGAGTCCTTTGGGCAGGAGGCTCTGCGACCTCTGTAGCTTGATTATTTTGCATACTGTGTTTTAAATCAGGCTTGATGATCACACCCCACCAGGTATCTGTTTAGTGCAGAAAGGTCTCTGCATTTTAAGTGTTTATACAACAGGCTGAATCCGGTAGGGCTCTCCACAAGGCCATACCTGACTTACCTACTTCAGGTCTGGAGCAAAGCAATAGTAGGCAACAGGAACCGATCTTGGCTAAGTCCTCCCCTAAACCTGGAAGGCTGGGAGCCAGGGTCCTATCTTATGGGGGCGGGACAGGTCCAGATGGGAGGTATGTGCAAGATTACACCAGGGAACAGCTAGGACTAGAGCTCCATGTCCAGGTACCACTTCTGAGGACCACTGAGGACCATTCCTCTGCTGGACACCTGGGGTCCAGTCAGACTCACACTGGGCTGTGTATCTACATTTCCTTCTTAGGAACTAACACAGAAATAAATAAATCTATGAGAACTGGAAAGGGCAACTACTGACCTCTTGAGGGGGGATCATTGAGGAATCACAAAATTGAAAGATAGAAGATGCATTTCTGGTGCTCTCCATTCTTCCATCTCCCCCGCTCCCACCTCAGGCCTTTGCACATGCTATGCTCCCTCTGCTGGGACAACCCCTCCCCAATGAACTTCTCAGCCTCAGTACAGTGGACTGGAGGTCTCTGCCCTGTCCCTGGAGCAGGGACAAACTACTACCAGTTAACTGTTTTTGTAAATAAAGTCTTACTGGTCCACAGCCATGCCCATTCTTTGCTGCTTTCATGCATCCGGCAGAGTCGAACACGAGAACAGGAAAAGAGACTATTGACTGGTTAAGACCCTCTAGTCCCATGACCGTGGATCCCATGGAGATCCTAAGAGGCTGCACACATTGAAATCCACAAACTAGGCAGGCTCTCTTCAGACCAGGTTTAAGGCTGGCCTGGGCAACACTGTAAAACCCTGACTCCAATAAAGTAAAATAAATCTACACACTCAGGGAGAGAGAGGAGCAGAGTCTCAGGAGCTGAGGTCATTCTGGTTTATACCATTTGCCCTATCAAGAGTTATTCTAGTGTGAGCAGGGAGGAGACTTAATTTTTTTCCCCCTAATTAATGCAGGGTCTCTCTCCCTTGGCACTGTTGACATTCTGGGGGTATAATCCTCTATCCTAGGCATGCAGGGTGCTGAGCAGTGCCCCTGGTCTCCACCCACTCCATGCAAGGAGTACCCTTAGTCACAACAACCACAAGTGTCCCCAGACATTGTCAACTACCCCAGCTGAAAATCACTCGCAGTCACTAAGTGAAAAAGGGAACGGTGCAAGTTAGTACAAGTCAGATCTTTCTGGCCAAATCACTTTGCTGTGAACTTTTGAAAATCTACAGAGTATTTTGGGTTTCAGAGCCACAGACAAGGGCCAGCAGATCTGCAGCTGAGGGCCACATCCCTAAGGTAAAGGGACCATCCTGGTAGGTGATGTGGGTATTGGTTCTACAATCTGCTACTTCTCTCCTTCTCTCCCTTCACCAGGCTGGGGTTGGGGGGAGGAGGAAGAGAAGACTCTAGACAGTTTTCAAATCTTTCTTCAATGCCTGAATTTTAAAGTTTTCTGCTCTTTGGAGTCAGGTCCAGCAAACACTAGGATGGCACATTCTTCAGCTGCTACTAGGCACACTCAGTGTCTTCTGAACAATCACTACATTCCCAGAGAAGGCCCACTCCTTCTCTGAACAGTGAGGGCTTTGTGAATGCTCAGAAACCGTGGTCCAGCCTGGTATAAAAGGCAAAGGATGCAGCAGTGAGAATGGAAGAATGCTAGGTGGTGGTGCGGGGAGGGGGGGGGCGGTCCCAGCATCAGCTCCTCTTCAGAAGGCTTCAGGATCCCTTTCAGCTCTCTAAGTCTATGAGTACAATCACCTTTTCATTTTATCATTAAAATGAAAACATTAGCCTCTATTCCTGTCTCATTTCCCTATACAGAATGGATCATTCAAAAGGAAAAAATGGCACATCCTACTAAAATAAGGTCATTTTGCCTCCTTACTCCTTGGGAAGGAGAAGGACGCACACCTGCCCACACTCATCCTAAAGCCACAGCAAGGGCAGGAAAGCTGGCTCCATCTTTAGACGCATGAGTTCTACCCAGTTCCCTATCTGCTACTAATATTAAAGACCTGTTTTCCTCGAAAATGCCACCAAGTTTGGGGCCAGCCTGAACAACAGCAAGACCCATCTCTACTAAAAATAGTAGCTACATGTTTGTGGTGGGTGCCAGTAGTCCCAGCTACATGGGAGGCTAAGGCAAGAGGATTGCTTGAGCTCAGGAATTAGAGGTCACTGTGAGCTAAGATAATGCCACAACACTCTACCTAGGGCAACAGAGAATCTGTATCTCAAAAAATAAAAAATAATAAAGTAAAATACCACCAGGAAGTCGTCATGCACATAAAAATCTTCTACTGCTCCTTGGAACCTCATAAATGTGCAAAGAGGCCCCTCACCAGTGAGGGGTCATATGCAGGGCCCTCTCCAAACACTGTACATGCCATTCAAAACTCAAATGCTCACCTTTCCTCCAGGTCTCCTGAAAAAGTCATTACTGCAAATCCCAAGTCCTAGACCTACTTCTGGCCAGCATGTCTTACCAGGTTCTATACCCCTTTACATGTTTTGCCTTTCCCTTGAACCCCTGCACCTGGCAGTGTCTAACCCATACAGACTCAGGCAAACATTAGATCACTGGCAAATTCAGAGGTACATGATCAAGTTCTGTGGGGATTTCATTCCTCTCTGCATCTTGTTTTCTTCCTCAGTAATAAACAAACCCTGTCTTTCCTACCTACCAAAAATTCTTTCAGCCTTTACTGAACATTTCCCACCAGGGCCAGTGTTGGGTTCTGGCCAAAGAGGAGAAATGAATAAGACTACAGACCTCAAGGATCCTTCAATCTGAGGGAAAGCTTAAGCCTGTCTGGAGTTATTCATGCTTCTAGGAAGATTTAATTATAAAATCTCTGCTCAAATCCTTGGCGTGCTCAGGACTTTCCAGGCATCTAAGTGCTGTACACGCAGTGGTTTATTTCAGGGGCCAGCAAAGGTTTTCTAAAAAGGGCAAGAGGCATCACATCTACCTTTGCAGGCCATTAAGTATTTATTTTGTGGCAACTCAGTTGTGCCCTTGTAGCTCAACATCAGTCACAGACAATGAAGGAACGTGGCTGTCCTCTCCGAAGACTTTATTCATCAAACAGGCTAAAGCTGGATTTGGCCCGCTGGTCACAGTTTTTGGGTCCTGACCCCCGCCCTTGCTCTGTGGCCCAGGCTGGAGGGTAGTGGCACAACCATAGCTCATTACAGCTTGAAACTCCTGTGATCAAGTGATCCACTTGCCTCCGGCTCCCATGTAGCTGGAACTACAGACATGAGCCATCACACCTGGCCTGAATGGTCAGTTTGCTGAGACCTTAAGTAGTTTAGTACTCACACACCTGGGGTGGTTACTATTATAATTCCCATTCCACAAAAGAAAAAAAAAGAAGGCTTAGAAAGATGGGGGCCATTTAAGATCTCCCAGATATGACAATGCACATCAGGAGTTCTGAACCCAGGCAGTCTGATTCTAGAGACTAAAGTGTCCTTTCCTCTCCCCACAGAATTGGGCGCACACACAAAATTCTGCACATGATTTCATGGGCTCACATACCCCTCTGCTGCCCACATTGGGAAGAATCAGTGGTCTAGGGTAGGGTTTTTAAACAGCAGCATTGTCTACACTTGGGGCTGGATTATTCTGTGGTGGGGGCCATCCTGGGCACTGCAGAATGCTGAGCAGCATCCTTGGCCTTCACCCACCCCATGCCAGAAGCTCCCCCCACCCCCTCCAGATCCAGTCATGATAACTGCAAGTGTTTCAGGACATCACCAACTGTCCCTGGGAGAGAGAGTTGTCCTGGCTGAGAACCACTGCTCAAGAGAGAAGACAAAAACAAAACTAATTATCAGGCTCAGAGCCCGTAGCACAGTGGTTACAGCACCAGCCACATACACCGAGGGTGGCAGGTTAGAACCTGGCCCAGGCCTGCTAAACAAACAATGGTAACTACAACCAAAAAAATAGCTGGGCCTTATGGTAGGCGCCTGTAGTCCCAGCTACTTGGGAGGGTGAGGCAAGAGAATCGCTTAAGCTCAAGAATTTGAGGTTGCTGTGAGCTATGACACCACAGCACTCTACCAAGGGCAACATAGTGAGACTCTGTCTCAAAAAAAAAAAAAAACTAAACTAAATATCAATCAAAACCAAAATAAAATAGGAAAAGCAGCCTAGGGGTGCACACTACACATGTATTTTCTTTTTTTTTTTCTTTTTGAGATAGAGTCTCAACTCAGTCGCCCTAGGGTTGAGTACCGTGGCATCATAGCTCACAGCAATCTCAAACTCTTGGGCTTTGGGCAAAGAGATTCCTTTGCCTCAGCCTCCCAAGTGGCTGGGACCACAGGTGTCTGCCATAACACCTAGCTATTTATTTTAGAGACAGGGTCTCAATCTTGCTCAGGCTGGTCTCAAACTCCTGAGTTCAAGCAATCCCCCTTCACCCGCCTTGGCCTCCCAGAGTGCTAGGATTACAGGCGTGAGCCACCGTACATTTTCCAAAACCTAACAACAAAAATAGCCATTCTCAAGCAAGCTCTTACCAAGTTTCAGGAGCCTGATTAAAGAATTTTTATGGATACTGAGCCTCATAGGACCCTCTGAAGTATTTATTTTTACAATTCCAGAGAAAAGGAATGGGCTGCTCAGAGAGGGAAAGCGATGTGTCCAAGTTTACACAGCAGGCGCAAGGTGGTAGGCTAGTCGGGCTGATCCTCAAACCCTTATTTCCCCTCCACCTCTAGCACTATATGCCAAGGACCCTAAATGCCAAATACAACAAACGACTGCAACCCTTTGTAGTCTTAACTTTGCACAGACCCTGCGGCTGTCATCTGCCCAGGCAGAAGCTTTGACAACGCCCGTTTTACAGTGGAGGAAACTGAGATTCCAAAAGGCTGGTCACGGTCACCCAGGTAGTGACTGGCGGTGCTGGAACTACATCCCCGACTTGAGTGCCCACATCCAGGGAGTGCCAGAGTCAAAGGACAGTATTTCTAGGCAGTTAATATGAAAGAGGGCAACAGCGAACATTAAGCCAGCGATCACTACATGCGGGGCGCTTTCACTTTCCACTGTCCTCACCGCGGGTCCGTGGACCAGCAATTCCGGGGGCCTGCCCGATGCCGCCCAGCCTCAGTTTCCCCTCCTTGCTGCCTACTCACAGGACCAGGCGGGTCGTGGAGACACAGGCCCCAGACCAACCTTCTCTTACGAGCTCCAGAGCCCGCTGAGCCCCGATCCACTGACCCCAGGATCATTCGGTTCAGCGCCGAGACCCCTACTCACCTCTCGGGCGACCAAGCCCCAACCCACCGACGGCTGCGCCTGCGCACCACGGCACCGCCCGGTCGCGCCCCTTGGACGCAACGCCTGCGCAGGAAGGGGTAGCTGATGTTTGCTTCTATTCTGCGCAGGCGCATCAATGACAGAAGCCGGCATGGAGGGAAATGACGCACTGTAGAGGTGAGAACACGCTAGTCGTTAAGGCAACTGACCTCTGTGACCCAATGGAGGCCGGAAATTAAGCTGGCTTGCCCTTTAGAGCAGAAGTGAAGCGGTGCACTGTGGGACAGTGGCGGACTGTAGCGAGCCGGCTAAGCCAACCACGTGGTTTGGAGCAGGCCACGTGGTGCTTCTGCGTTTGGACACTTGGCCTCCCGAGCGTCACAGGCTCTCAAAGAATGTGAGTCTGTGTTATTTGCTCACTATCTTTGTTTATTTATTCACCCACCCACTTGCCCACAAATGCGTTCTTTCATTCAGTCTGTGAGATGTGAAGGAATAGAGTTAGTTATTCGTAGACAGCAGATGCCTAATATTCATTCAACAAATACTGTATGTATTGCAAATCAACCGTAAAGATCAGCGAAGTGTCTGCTCTCATTACCTTGTTTTGGGGTAACGGACTGTAAACTAGTACCTAAATAGAAAAATTAAAAATGTCACGTAATGGCAAGCACTGTGAAGAAACATTGAGATGAGGTGGTTGTGACCAAAGCTTAAGTTGCATGGGCTGGTTGGTTGGTTAGGGACGGCCACTCCTCTAGATGTGGATTTGAAGGATGGAGAAATCCAAAGGGAAAGCAACTCAGGCCCAGGGACCAGTGAAAATGAAGACTGATGTAATATTAAGTCTGGTGTGCTCAAGAGATAGACATAGAGATCAAGTAATGTGAAATTCTCTAGGACGACAGATAACCGACCGCCTTGAAAGTTAAAGTTGCCAGATGTTCTCCCAATTGATTTTCATTCTATTTAAAGTACATGCCCTGAATTATTTTGATTTGATTTGATTTTTTTTTTTTACAGAAATAAAGGATATGGGTTGTGGGTTGGGGGGGCAGGGGTAAATTAGTCAGTTTAATCCTATTAATTTTTTTTTTTCTGAGTACCTTAGACGGTTCAAGTTAAAGGTCAGGCTGCTGCACTATGCCAAAACACCTGTTATTTGAAGTCCTGGGTCTGTTTATGGAAGCTTTCTTGATTGCACTTGCTTGCTTACGTTTCTGGTTTTATTTGTTTATTTATTTATTGTAAAGCTGCGGTTAATTTAATTGATTTAACGATTCAGTTCACACATGTGGAGCACCTACTCTATTCTTCAGATGCTGTAAGATGGGCAGGAGACTGGGAAGGAAATAACCTACAAAAAGCGCCTTAGATATTAAAGAGAAAACTTGCAGAACTCATTACACAATTATAAGGAGTCAAGTACACGCCCAGGCTAAGAAATCCTGGCAGAAAGAGCCACAAATACAGAAACCCAGAGGCGTTAGCGGCGTGCAGTTACTATGGAAACGATCCTTCTAGCCTTGGGACCACAGCCCTTGAGGGTTGGAACCCAGGGCCTCTTCCATATCTGAGAGCCAATGACAGGCCAGAGGGTTACTTTGCGTACGCAGTGGCTGTCAGCCTCGCGGGGTGTGGGTCCGGTTTTTCCAGGTGTGGGCGGAGCCAGGGTGTGCTTGCGCCCCGCCTTCCGTGCTCATGCGCACTACCAGCATGCCCTGGGCGCGCAGGCGGCGGGCCCCTTAGTCTGCAGGCTGCAGTGGAGGCGGCTGGTTGGGAGCAAGGCGGCCGCTGTGGCAGCGGAGGCGGCTCGACGCAGAACAAGTGGAAGGAGGGAGAGGGCCATTGGTGCAGATCCAGCCGCCATGAAGCCCCCCGCAGGTATCAGCCTCTCCTCAGTGCGATCCTGCTAGTTGGACCCGGGTGTCCCTGGCACCTTCTTTTCTCCCGGGGTCGTGACTTGGGCCTAAGACAGGAGTCGAGTAACCATGGAGTGTCCCTTGGGCCGCGGCGGCTGGTGGAGCGCATGGGAGACCACCTCCGCTTGTCTAATGAATGAATGAACCAGGTTTTCCAGCGCTTCATTCAGCAGACTTGTTGGCACTTCCCCTATGATCGTTGCCAGGCCCTGGGGTAGACTCTGGGAGACAGTGATTTAAGGAGCCCAGTCCTTGTCCTTCCGGAGTTCTAAAGACGGAGACGGACGTACAACATGTAAATGAGGGAGGATTTTTAGATAGGCGTTGTTGCGGTGAGCAGATAAACGTGAACGGGGCAATCTTAGGGGAGATTTCTTTGGAGGGGGTGGTCCCTGAATACTTCTCCGAGGAGGTGAGCCGAAGTTTGACGTGGTGAAGCGAGTGTCCCGCCACTACCTAGGGGAGGAGCGTCCCCGGGGGGAGGGAACCGGGAGGAGGAAGGAACACGTGTAACCTGTTTGGAGTGCAAAAAGTTGAGCTAGATTACGTAGTCTGCTGGCGGACCCTTTTAAGGGCAAAGGGGCACTATGAGAGGGTTTTCATTAGGGGAATAATGTGATCTGTGTTGTGACCTCAGGTTCTTGTCTTTGAATTTTCTCCTTCCCATCTGCCCTCCCCCAGTTCTCTGTCTAGAAGATTGCGATGCGGATAATAATTGTGATAATGATACTTAGGGTTGTTCAAGCTTCAGGAAGGCAGGAATGTTGTTTGCCTTGTTTGCTGCTGGATCACTGGCTCAAAGACTCAGCACAGAGGTGGCAATCAGTAAATATGTGTATTTACAGAATAAACTTTGGTCCACAAGTTTCTCAAATCCTGACTCAGAATTTTCTGACAGTTCCAGTTCCCATTGGTCATTGTTCTCTATCTTTTTTGAATTCATGAAGTCCGTCTTTATTAAACAACGTTTAATATAGATCCACAGTCTTTGTTTGTTTGTTCCTGCAGTTCTGAAGTCCAAAAAACTCTGCAAACGGAAAGATTTGCTTTAAATTCACAACAGAGTCATTTTGGCCGGAAAATCTGACCTGTACAAACTGACTGAGAGTCTTTCTTTTTCCTACTTAGTGTATTTCAATGGTTCTTAGCTGGGGTGATTCTGCCACCTCAGAGAACACTGGGTGGGGCATTTTTGGTTGTAATAATTGAGAGGTGCTCCTGGCGTGGAGTAGTTGAAGGCCAGGCTCAGTGCCCTGCAGTGCCCAGGAAAGCCCCATCACAGAGAATTATGGCCCCAGGTGTCAGCAGTACTGAAGGGGAGAAACTCTGTTGTGTATTAAAATGTTTCACTACAGAAAGAGTAATTTGATTACAGGGTGCTACTTTGTTTTTTTTTTTTTTTTTTTTTTTTTTTGAGACAGAGCCTCAAGCTGTCACCCCAGGTAGAGTGCTGTGGCATTACAGCTCACAGCAAACTCCAAACCTCCAATTCCTGGGCTCAAGCGAGTCTCCTGCCTCTGCCTCCCAAGTAGCTGGGACTACAGGCACCCGCCACAACGCCCAGCCTTTTTTTTTTTTTTTTTTTGGTTACAGCCGTCATTGTTGCTTGGCGGGCCCGGGCTGGATTCGAACCCACCAGCTCAGGTGTACGTGGCTGACGCCTTAGTCCGTTGAGCCACAGGCACCGAGCCCAGGGTGCTACTTTGATCACCCTTGATGTTATATGATACGTGGCATTTGTACTGTAGTATCTTTCTAAAGTACAGGAAAATTCTGAATATTGAAACATCCCCTGGCCTCAAGAGTTTTTGGATAAGACAATGGTCTATAATAGTAGCTGCTTCTTGGAAACTTTTTCATCATATTCACTATGCAAGATGTTTGGTGTTTATTCCTTCATCGAATTCTTAGATAGTTCTGTACTCTGATTATTGCTGCCATTTTACAGATGGGAATCATTAGGTTTGGAGAGTTAAAGTTTCTTGCCAGGATCCAACAGCTGGCAAGTGGCAGAGGAGGGGTTCAAACCTATAAGGTCTTGACTTTATCATCTACATTCTGAACTAGTATATCAACCCTGCCCCACCTTTGTACAAATGGACATCTGCCGGTCAGGCCCGCTGTTGAGTACCTAACCTGTTCCCTTTCCAGGGCTCCACCTTGCACTCAGGATTAAAGTTCAAACCCTTGAACTATGTCAAACCCTAGTCTAGGTCAGAGGTTGGCAAACTACAGCCTGTCTATTTTTGTGCAGCCCATGAGCTAAAAATGATTTTTGAATGGAACTCAGACCATATGTGGCCTGCAAAGCCTAAAATATTGGGCCCTTAACAGAACCACTGGTGCTTCAATCCACATTATATTGATTCCCCCGGGTCCTGGCTGGTCAGGTGTTGCCAGGTGGTTTTGCTAACTTCTTTGTGCTAAGCCACACTGACTTTCATCAAGAAGTGGCCCTTCTGGCCTTCTTGCATGTTGTTCTGGCTGCTGGGAGCCCCTCCCTGCCCATCTGCCTTCATAGCTCCATGTATACACCCACTTCTCTGAGAAGCTGTGAAGTGATGGGCCAGGCTCTCATTACACTCCAATAGCACCCATGGGTCTTAGATGGCCACACCCTGTCCCGAATTGCATATGAGTTAGTGAGTGAGGCCTGTGTGTTCCCCTAACTGGGGGGCGAAGTGCAGAGTAAGCCAGTAGAGAAAGGAGCTTCTCCCAGATACACAAATTTTTTACTTTCCCCCTTTGGCATGGCAGGAGTTGAGCAGTGCTGTGGTGATCTTAGACTTCCCTTTTCTGTGAACATCCTGGCAAGGATATGAGTTTAGTGGCTTAAGGGCAGGGTGTTTTTTGTTGTTGTTGGTTTGTTTTTGAGACAGAGTTTCACTTTGTTGCCTCCAGTAGAGTGGTGTGGTGTCACAGCTCACAGCAACCTCCAACTCTTGGGCTTAAATATTCTCTTGCTTCAGCCTCCCAAGTAGCTGGGACTACAGGCACCTGCCACAACACCTGGCTATGTTCTTGTTGCAGTGGTCATTGTTGATTTTAGCTGGCCTGGGCTGAGTTGGAACCTGCCAGCCTGGGTGTATGTGTCTGGCACCCTACCCATTGAAACATGGTTGCTGCCCGGCAGGGTGTTTTATTGAACAGCATTGTTATCTACATTGAGGGCTGGATTGTTCTCTGGGGCGGGTCATCTTGGGTGCTGCAGGATCTTGAGTGGCCCCTTGCTTCCACTCCATACCAAGAGTGCTATTCTGCCCTCAATTGTGACAACCTCAGATGTCCCCTGACACTACCCAGAATTAATTACCTTGTGTTCTAGAGGGTTGGTCAGTCAGTATTATCCTGCCAGACCCCAGAGCTTGTGCACTTAGATGGGGAAGTGATTCCCCTCTTTTCCTCTGCCCCTGAGTTACTTTCACCCTAACTCAGGATGGAATGCAGATCTGTTCGGCATTGGGCTCTGTCTTCTCTCTGCCCAGCATGCGCAGGAGATGTGTTGGATATGGCGTCTTCATGCTCTGTCGTGAACTACCTACGATGGGACCTGAGCGCCCAGCAGATAGAGGAGCTCACCAAGGAGCTCATAGAGCAAACCAAGCGTGTGTATGACCAGGTGGGCTCCCAGAAGTTGGAGGAAGTGTCATATGAGAGCACACTAAAGGCGCTGGCTGACGTGGAAGTCACCTACACAGGTATGTCCATATCAGGCTGAGGGTGGCCACTTGGCAGGTTGGAGCAGTTTAGGCCTCAGAAGCAGTTCAGAGCCCAGAGCTAATGGTCTCAAGCCCTTGACCCTGGCTGGTCACAGGACAGCTCTGCCCATTCCCTTGGGGCGGTGGCAGTGGATTAGTATGGTGAGCTGTGCAAAGGTACAAGCAGGTGCTGGGTGTCAGAAGCATCCTGGGAGAGGCCAGCTCCCTGCTTCCCCACCTGCCCATTCAGAGCACAGTGGGTTATGTCATTTGAGAATCCTAAACAGGACACGTGTCTATATACTACATAGCACATCCCTCTGGGAGCCAACTCGGGTGACGATCTTGAAACCTGAGTCCCTCCTGACCTCTTTCCCAGTCCCAGATGATATTTGTTTTCTCTCTATAGACTGAACTTGGCCCCTTTGGTTTCCTCTTCCACCTGCCACTTTGGCCTCTGCCCTCTGCTTTGGGTAACATCATGTCCTCAGGAGTCCTCCCTGCCCCCCAGCCAGATCTTCTTTTCCCTTTAAGGTTTCTCTATTAACTGTGAGGAACAAGGTGCTTGGTCACATAGATCATGACCACTGCTTCCCACAGCTCCCTCAGGAGACCACGATGGTGTTCTCTCTGTCTAAAAGACTGGAGATATCTCACAGCCGAGAACTTTTCTTTTTTTCTGAGACAGAGTCCCACTATGCCGCCCTTTGGTAGAACTGTCTGTGGAGTCACAGCTCACAGCAACCTCAAACTCTTGGGCTTAAGTGATTTTCTTGCCTCAGCTTTCCAAGTAGCTAGAACTACAGGCGCCTGCTTCAATGCCCGGCTATTTTTGTTGCAGGTGTCATTGTTGTTTTACCTGGCCTGGGTTGGGTTTGAACCCTCCAACTTCGGTGTATGTGGCTGGTGCTGTAACCACTGTGCTACGGGCACCAAGCCACACAGCTGAGAACTTTGAGCAGGAATACGCTCTCCCTGAGAGTCTCTACCAAAAGACTTTTTTTTTTGGAGACCACTGAGAATCTTTGAATTGAATTCAAGCTGAGAGCTTCTCATGTGTCCACAGGGCATCACCCTGATGGGCTGGCCAACCCCTGGCCTCTGCTGTTCACACTGCAGAGGGTTTGCTACTGCTGAGGAGTAAGGGTGGATGACTGGGGCCAAGAGGTTAGCCTGCAGCCCAGGAAGTGGCCTTGAGCCTGCAGACCTGGCTTTGACCAGGCTCTGCCTCCTACTCTCTCAGCTTCATGAAGGTAGATTAGCACCCAACCTGGGCCTCAGTTTCACTTCCCTCCCAAGTGGTGGCTCCGTTTTTCCTTTGTCTCTCTAGCAGGAGTCTTACAAGGTTGGGATGACACTAATTCCCTCTTATCCAGCATGCCTCTGCCAGGTGTCATTTGGTCTCCTCCACTCTCCACCTCTCCTTGCTGCAGCATGGCAACCAGAGCAGTTTTAGAGAAAATTAAAATCAGCTGTAACTTTAGCACTCTGGGAGGCTGAGACCAGCTCAGGCGTTCGAGACCAGCCTGAGTAAGAGGGAGACCCTGTCTCTACTAAAAACAGAAAAAATTAGCTGGGCGTTGTGATAGGTGCCTATAATCCCAGCTACTCGGGAGGTTGAGGCAGGAGGATTGCCTAAACCAGCGGTTCTCAATTGTATTAAAAGGTCACAGCTTTAGGAAGGTTGAGAACCACTGGCCTAAACCCAGGAGTTTGAAGTTGCTGTGAGCTAAGCTGACATCACTACACTCTAACCTAGGCACTAGAATGAGACTGTCTCTTACAAAAAGAGGAAAACTAGCCTCAGCGCCTGTGGCTCAACGGGCTAAGGCGCCAGCCACATACACCTGAGTTGGCGGGTTTGAATCCAGCCTAGGCCCGCCAAACAACAATGATGGCTGCAACCAAAGAAAATGGCCAGGCGTTGTGGCGGACGCCTGTGGTCCCAGCTACTTGGTAGGCTGAGGCAGGAGACTTGCTCGAGCCCAGGAATTGGAGGTTGCTGTGAGCTATAATGCCACAGCACTCTATCCAGGGGGACAGCTTGAGGC
>CAUYON010034750.1:0-13591 GCA_963573935.1 Arctocebus calabarensis
GCTGCAACCAAAAAATGGCCGGGCGTTGTGGTGGGCTCCTGTAGTCCCAGCTACTTGGGAGGCAGAGGCAAGAGACTCGCTTGAGCCCAGGAATTGGAGGTTGCTGTGAGCTGTGATGCCACAGCACTCTACCCAGGGTGACAGCCTGAGGCTCTGTCTCAAAAAAAAAAAAAAAAAAAAAGACTTCTTACAGGACTCAATCTCCAAATCCAATTCAATCCAAAAACTTTACCCACAGGCTTTATAAGTGTTACGTGTCCTCAGGCTCCAACTCTGAAATAGCTTGTAGAAGACACCTGTGCCCCAACCTCTGGGCACTTTTATTAAGTCTGACTCAGAGAAAGCTGGCTATAGTGCCGGACGTGTTTGTAAGTCAGACAGACCCTTGTTTACACACTCCCGGCACGTGAGTGCTATAGAACCAGAACACTTGTCAAGGTTGGTGATAGCCCCAGCTTTCTCTAGGCCCCCCCTTCTGAAGCCTAATAGCAGGTATAAATAACATTTCTGCCCTGGACCTGACATTGAGGAGGATATTGGTCCTGGATTCCTGTATTTAGCTATCTGCCCATCTCAACGCTAGCCCTCACTCAAAGCTACCCTCTCAGCTGGGGCCTCCCTTGCATCTGCGAGCCCTTCCCTGCTCAGACATTGAACACTGTGCTCTCCATCCTTGTACATGAGCTGAGAACTTGCCGGGCATAGCTATGAAAATGGGCACTTTCAACTCTTGAATATCCATCATCCTCTGCTTATGTGTACACTTCTTGCCCCAAAATGGATGCCCTGAATTCCAAAACCTGCTGAAACAAGCTCAAATATTTCCCAGACATTTCAACATTCATTATTAGATCACTAATTCACTTTTATAGAATCTATTCATGGCAGCTGGATTAGCATCCCTGGCCTCTGTCTTACAGAGCCCGAACTGCCTGTAACACCTGACCTCCTGAAACTCCAGGTTCTAAAGGTTCCAGCACATCCCAAGAAGGCTCCATCAAAGTTCTGGACTTTGGGATATCCAGAGTTCCTCAGATAGAGATGATTCTATTACTGCATCTTTTTCCCAAAAAGGGACATTGATTGTACACACATACAATAGAATGTTGGACAAGAAAGAATTGCTTTTCCCTAGAGAAGAGAGTAGTTTTCATCTCTAATAACCCTAGTCAGTTAGCAGGGACTAACTAGAGAGCCACTTTGAGAAGTCTCTGGGCTTGGCTAGAAATCTCATGTTAATCAATTAGCAATGTCTGCCATAGACAAGGTTCAGGAGTATCAGGATTATGTGAAATTCCAGAAGACACTTTCTATTCCACATTAGCTGCAAAGGCAGGCCTAAAATCCAGGTTTCCCAACACTTGATTGTTCCCACGTGCCATTAAAGAACATCCAAGCCACATCCATTGGAGCTGACAAAATAGAAGCTAGGTATAATCCATTGCATTACAGAACTCATCTTTGCCCTGAAGTGTTTTAAATGGAAAATATCATATCTTTCCTAAATTACAGGGCTGGTTTGCAGACCCTTAACCACTTGACAGTGAAACCTGGGGAGATCATTGGAAGCGCTCACTCAAATGAGCAAAGAGAAACTAAACTAAAAATCTAAGCTCAGAGATGAGTGGGTAAACGATCAGTGAAATAAGACGTGGTTAATAAGAGTTCCCTTTACCCTGAGCTTTTCAGAATCATGACTCCTGAGGGAATAAATATATATTCCAGTTGCAAAGGAAAAACAGAAACACTATTTTATCTTTGGTGGTCTCTAGAAGGTGTGACAATGATTCTCTTTGGTATACGTAATTTAAGAAGTTAAACACTCATTTGGGGGGTGGTGGTAAAAAGGAATTTGAAAATGTGAATGCCCTTGGAGCCTGAGTTCATGAATTAGCCAGAAATCCTGTCCAGAGACTTAATACTCCTCTCCTAAGAGAAGAAAACTCTAAGCGACTGCTCTCATTGTAACTGAAGTATTAATGAGACGTGGTGACATAGTCAACTAAGGATATCCAAGGACCAGGAGACATTACATACAAGGGTTCCAGGAAGGAGAGGAGGCAGGAAAAGAGGAAAGTGGGAACTCTGGGCCTGAGCACCCAGTGAAGCCAACTCTTCATTGGTCATGGACATCGGCCAGGTTGGCACTATCGGTGGATCCATGGCTGCTGAGGTGCGGGTTCTTAGGTGGGACTAAGTTGAAAGGAGCTCTTCCTCCATTGATAAATGGCCAGCTGCCTGTGGGCTTACAGATTAACCATCTTTCTGATTAATTCAAGTGCATGCTAGTAACCTGGGACCCGCGGCACTGTGCTAGCTGGCTCAAACTTTCAGGCCAGGTACAGGTAACAGAATCCTACACTTGGCCCTGGTGATGACTCAGAACCAGCTGCCTCCCCCAATCAAGTAAGTCTGTGTCTCACCATCACCTTTTGAATCCACAATATCATCCTCAACTGCAGCATCACAGAAGAATGATCCCCCAAAATAAATGAAAACTGGGTTCACCGTCCATGACAGCGAGAGTAATAGAATTAACTATCTGCCATATTAACTTTTTTTAAAAGATCTAAGATCCATCCTATGTTATATCCATCAATTTCAGGCACTGAAACTGTGTTAGAATTCCCTTGCACACAGATGAAGCTCACTGACTTTTTTTTTACTTTTAATAAAAGAAGGCAAAACAAAATTATATCAATAATTCTTGTGGGCTAAAACTATATGTCTATGTCAAGTGACGGCCTTAGGCAATTTTTTTTCATTTTTTAACTGCCTAATTACAAACCTGCAATAGGCATGGTATATAATGAAGTCACTGGTATAACCTTAACTGGCTCCATGCTAATAAGTGTCTCTCTCATTTTGCAAATTATAACCTATAAAATGATGACATGCCTGAGAAGCAGTGATTGGGACTCGTGAAGCTTAGCACCAAGAGTTAGAAAATGCCCATGAGAAGCCAGTGCGGGCAGATTTATTATGACATTCGACAATACACATGTGACATTAATTACACCCTCTGAGGTTTGCTAGATTACAGCTCCAGACAGTGTGTCAGGCAGGAACACCCCATCCACAGTGTCTCTTAGCCACGTGCCAGTGACATCTTTGTCACAGGCAACCTGCTTCCTAGAATCTCTTAGACCCAGGCCCCGAGGACAAACACTCCAAATGTTCCATCCTGCCTCAGTCTGGTGGGCAACCGGTGAAGCCAAGCTAATCATGAGAAAGCAGTACTCTCCCCAAAAAGGACATCTCAAGATTGAAGGGAAAATGAAAGAATGACTGAGAGGTAGAATTCTACAAGACTACAGAAGAAGGGATAAAAGACTCGAGTGTTTTAGCTGAGGCAATCAAGGGCTAGGGGAGAGGATGATAGTGTCCACCTTTATGTATCTGAGTTATTGAATCTTGCGATTAGAAGGGACCGAAAACTTCCTGCCAACACTTTGATCTTTAGACCCTGATCCATCTCGCCAAATGGCCATCCAACCTCACCCCCACCCCAATGCACAATCCCAACCACAAAAACTTCCCACTCCCGAGGCAGTTCATTTTGTCTTAGCTCTGAAGATTAGCAAGTTCATCTTCCCATTGAGCCAAAATCTGTCTCCTGGTTACTGACAGCTTTTAGAGGAAATGTGGAATGACTGTCCCCTCCTTCAAGAATTAGATAAAAGCCACTATGTCCCACCGGCTGCCCTCCCTTAACATGGCACAGATCTGTCTGACTCAGACCCATTAGGACGTTACTCTCAAAAACAGAAAAGGGAACTGTCAATAAACCAGTATCTAAAACACATGGAAGAATTAATCAATATAAGATATTATGAAAGGATAATTCTCCCCCTAAAATGTAAAGTCATGACTCTCACAGAGATATAAACTAAACATCTGTTAAAGATTTAATCCATTACCAAACGAGGGAACAGTAAGATGTTACAACCAGTTCAAAGAACAAACCCAAGACCAGATGCATTTATAGATGAAGACTATTGAAATCCATGTACAAATAAAAACAAAAGTGGCTCCTTTCACAGTGGGAAAGGAAGCCAATTAAACCTCTATGTGGGCAGGACAAAATTTGCATGAATTATTTTGTATTGCTATCAGTAATCTGTAATCTATGAAGTTTAAGCAGCATATTCATTTTCTGGGTACTTAACCAAGTACCACAAATTGGATGGCTTAAAAAGAAGACACGTATTAATGTATTGTCTCAATTCTGCAGGTTGAGAGCAGGTACCAGGGTATTAGCAAGGAAACTTCCTTCTAGAAGATCTATTCTATCCCACTCCCCTAGCTTCTGGTGGTTTGCTGGCAATCTTCGACATGCCTTGGCTCGTAGAGGCATCACCCTGATTTGTGCCTTTCTTTTCACATGACAGCATTCTCCTTGTGTCTGTGTCCAAATTTCCCCTTTTCGTACGGATACCAGTTATATGGATTCAGGGGATATCCAATCCCACTATAACTACATCTTAACATCTACAATGAACTTCTTTCCAAACAAGATCACATTCTGAGGTACTAGGAGTTAGGACTTCAGCATGTGATTTTTGCAGAGACAATTCAATTCATAATAGGTACAAAACTCCCCATCTAATCAGAATAAAATAATCTAGAAGAGAATGCTCTAAATCAGTGTTTTTCAACTTTTTTTTAATCTCATGGCACACTTGAACCTATAGTTACACTTCCGTGGCACATTTAAATTATGTTGATCAAAAAAGAGTGAAAAAATATTTACTGTGCTTAGAATTTCTTTTGAAAATAACTTAATGATCATTAAAAATTTTGCGGCACACCTAAGATCCTCTCACAGCACACCAATTGAAAATCACTGCTCTAAACAATGCACACTTTTTCCACAAAGCACACATATTTTTTTCCCTACAGCCATGCAGAGAACTTGCATGAACCAATTCTAGGATATTGGGATGGCTCAGCGCCTATGGCTCAACGAGCTACGGCACAAGCCACCTATACCTGAGCTGGCAGGTTCGAATCCAGCCCGGGCCCGCCAAACAACAATGACGACTGCAACCAAAAAATGGCCAGGGGTTGCGGCGGGTGCCTGTAGTCCCAGCTACTTGGGAGGTAGAGGCAGGAGACTCACTTGAGCCCAGGAATTGGAGGTTGCTGTGAGCTGTGATGCCACAGTACTCTATCCAGGGTGATAGCTTGAGGCTCTGTCTCAAAAAAAAAAAAAAAAAAAGAAAAGAAAATATTGGGAGAATGACATCTAGAAACCTGAATGTTTAGAACTGACCCCCCAAGTTCTCTGATAATTTGTCAAAACAAATTCTGTTCTGCTGACCATTCTCTAATAGCCTTATGGTAAGAAACATTCATAACTCAAAAAGCTAAGCAAGTTCCCCCTACTGCACATTCACCCCTTTCCTAAAAATTTGTTTTGTATAACTCATCTTTAATGGAAGGTGACTGGGCTGGGTTGGAAAAAAGAATCCCCATTATGATAACAATAATTCACTTATAAAGTACTTCCAAAGGCAATTCTCATGACCCTTGAAAGTAAGTAGTTTGGTTCTGTTAAAAGTTAACGGGAAGCCATTGTACCGGGGTGGGGAACCTTTCCACATCAGAAGGCCACGTTAATTTAGCTGCAATCGAATAAGGCCACATTCGAGAAACTTCAATTATATACACTTAAAAATTCACGTGATCATAAAAGTCTAACTATTGTGTACTTAATAATTTCAAGTAAAATTGTTAATTTTAAATTTAGCTGACCTTTTAGTGACTTTGTTATAGCTGCTTTTTGTTGGAAGGCATTTGACTATTTGGTTGCAGCATGGAGGTCCACAGTCCAGTTGATCTTCTAGGTGGGTATCAGTCCCTTGTGAACTCAAGGGCATCTTGATTTGAATTAGGTAAGAGAACATAGATTCGCAGCAATAAGTGATAAAAAAGCAAGAAAGCATTTTGTGGGCATTTTCCTAAAAGTAAGGATAGTCCACTGAATTTTTTCATATTTGAACAGGACCTTTCTTAGCTTTAATGACTTGAAAAATGTCATCTACTGAGCGCTCAATTAGTTTCATCTGGAGTTGTTTAGGTGCCTTGGTGATATCAACTATGTGAGGTTGAAGTGCTAATTGAAAGTGTGATATGATTCTCAAAGTCAGAACTTTGTATTGTCCATGTATTCTCCAATTACAGCAGAATCTCTGTAAGTTGAACACCCAGGGACTGTAACAAACTGGTCAACATGTGAAGGTGGTCAACATAAGGAATTAGGCCTACTGTACTGACACGTAGTACATGTCCAGTCTATGAAAACCAAGTCAACTTAAGGAGGTGGTCAGGTGGGGAGGTAGTCAACCATGGGGGTTCCACTATAATAGTTCTATAATAGCTGCATATTCTTCAAATGATTCCCACATGTCATCCTGCTCATCAATGACCATTGCTAATGGGAAAATGTTCATCTGAAATTTCCTTTTGAAGATGTGTTTTGAAAAAAGATCATTTTTGAAATGCTTGGATTTTTGGCCATATATTACACACAGACTTATCTTGCAAAAAAAGTCATTTTGATTTGACATGATGTCACACAGAAATACATTTCTATAGATGACTTCTTTCAATACATTACATTGTTGATTCTGTTCATAATATTTTAGGCAACATTTTTTATAAGTTTTTTTATTAAATCAGCTGTGTATATTAATTCAATCATGGGGTACAATGTGTTGGTTTTATATACAATTTGAAATATTTTCATCAAACTGGTTAACATAGCTGTCATGGCGTTTTCTTACTCATTGTGTTAAGACATTTATATCTACATTTAGTAAGTTTCACCTGTACCCTTCTAAGATGCACAGTAGGCACCGTAGGCAACGTACTTTAGAATATAGCAAATCCACATTGATTACATCATTCAGCTTTACCATGTTATGAAACTGATGATGCCATGTTGCATTTGTATGAATATATTTAACAATGTTTACAACTTGTTGCAAGTGTCACTAAAAGAGTAACTTTAGCTCACAGATTTTGCTATTTTAAGATGTAGTGAAAATAAATGAGAAGTCTGGATCAATAAATCCTTCATGTTTTCCTGTCATAGAAGGTGCACCATCTACACATGCACTCACTAAATTTACAGAATTTAGTCCAGCTTCATGACATTTCTCTTCAAAGTTGAAGATATCTATTCCCTGTGTTCTATTCACAAGAGTGCCCAAAGCAAGTAACTCTTCATAGCAAAGAAAAATCTTGTCATGACCCAAACGAAGTATAAAACCTGTGCCAACTCAGTAGTATCAGTTGACTTATCCAAAGTGATTGAATAACATTTTCCTTCTAAAGTATTGCATGAAATTGCTCTGAGAGGCAGTTGTCTTTACTTTGAAACATTTTTGGGGTCTAAGCATCTTACAACTTTGACAATGCCATCTTTCACAATTTCTACATCACTTAATGGCTTTCTTCCCCCTGCCCCCAAGTATATAAGCTGCTACATAAGTTGCTTCGGTGGTATTATTTCCATGTCTTATTGCTACTTGAAAGAATGGTCTTTACTTTGGCTTTATATCTTTTCATTTCTGCAATACAATCTTTCAGTTCGGTATTTAAATCTGTATTTTAAAATATTTGTGTTCCTTATGAGTGTTATGAGCACTGAATTTCTTTAATTATCACAAAGCAAGCAAATCATCTTTAGCAAAACCAAGATAATATACCAATTCTAAGTCCTCATTAAAAAAATCTGTTTTCTCCTACGGTGCATTTTACAAGGGTACATGTTAAATTTACTAAGTGTAGAGCAGGGGTCCTCAAACTACAGCCTGCAGGCCACATGCGGTGGTGTAATTTGTATTTGTTCCCATTTTGTTTTTTACTTCAAAATAAGATATGTGCATGCGCATAGGAATTTGTTCATAGTTTGTTTTTTTAAACTATAGTCTGGCCCTCCAATGGTCTGAGGGACAGTGAATTGGCACCCTGTTTAAAAAGTTTGAGGACGCCTGGTATAGAGTATAAGTGTCTTAACACAATAAGAAAATGCAGTGAAGGCTATGTTAACCAGTTTGATGAAAATATTTCTTATAGTATGTAAAACCAGCACATTGTACCCTATAATTGCATTAATATACACAGCTATGATTTAATAAAAATAAATTTGAAAATTTGTTTTCTTTCTTCAGCATTCTCTTGGTCTTCTTTGACATGATGGGCTATTGAGCAGATAAAAAAAAAAAAAAAACTCTCAGGCAGCGCCTGGGGCTCAGTAAGTAGGGTGCCAGCCCCATATACCAGAGGTGGCAGGTTCAAACCCAGCCCTAGCCAAAAACTGCAAAAAAAAACTCTCAAGCTGGGCAATTATTCACAAATTCCACTTCAAACACAAACATACAGCACCATTGCCAACAGCTGATAATAGAATGGTGTGCTCAGCCTCACAAACTCTCACCAACCAGGCAGGTAGTGGCACCAGTAATGCAGGCTAAGTTAGGACTAACTCGTGAGTGGAGCAACTATCAGTTTAGCCCTTACAGCTTACTAACGTTTTAACTGTGCTGGTCAATCTAGGAGGATTATTTAATTGAACTTTTCATTCTTTGGTATTTTAAATATGTTCTTTTTAAAATAAAAATAGAAAACCCCAAAAATGGGTTAGTAAAAATAAAAAATGTGGATTCAATCAATAGGCAGCACTTCAGGATCTACACGATCACATGTGGCCTAAAGGTTACAGGTTCCCCACCCCGCCACTAAACTGAGGCTGCTCTGATGTCCTGGGTTCCTACATAGGCAAACAATTTAAAAGAAGATAAAACTTAAGCTTGGCCAGTTCATAAGCAACTGACTAGGCATTCGTTACATCATCTTGAACATACCACCAGGATAGGCCAAATAAGGAAATTGCTCAAACTTTCAACCAATTTAATAATTTCTTGGCTCTGTTTCTGTATTCACCTTATAAAATTCTTCCTGCCTCCTGCTCCTCGGGCAGAGCCCCCAACCACTTCTGATTTAGTGTTTTCCAATTCATAAATCATTGTCTACTCAAACTTTAAAATTTTAATGTGTCCCAAGTTTCTATCTTGTAAATAGGGACACTGAAGCTCAGAGGGTGTGAATGCTCTCTCCAGAATCAGAAAGCCGAGTAGGGGATGTAGGGCTAGTGTTCTCACCCAGCTTTATCATGTTTATTGTCCTGCCTCTCTTTCTCCTTTGTGAAGGGATATATATGATCCCTGTGCCGTGGCATGGGTAGCCGGTTTCATCTGTGCTCCCCGAGGAACAAGACCCTGAGAAGGGACATTCTGAGTAGAAGTGGTCTAGGGGGGGAAGAGGCCTCCCCCCTGCCACCAAAGCAGCCTAGCTGAATAAGCAGGCCATCACACCCTTAAGGAAAGGATGTCCTGGATGCTCCCTCCAGGTAAGCTAGGAACCTGCTTCTTTAGCTAAAGGCACTGGACTGTTGAACTTTGCTCCCTTCCCTCAACTTACACAATGGCTTTAAGTTAATCATATAAGGAAATGGGCAAACAGAACTGACGGCCTGGCACCCCTGCGGCTGAGCCCCAAGCAGACCGTTCTTGATTTAGAGAAATGTGTACGTGCTCTTTAACATTTGTGCTGAGGAAGAATTATGCCAGTTTCTATTGCTTCCTTTGTTCTTTACTTTTGGCTGTTTTAACCTGATGATTTGGGTATAAAAGGAGTTGAATAAAGATGGGTCAGGGTTGAATGCCCAAGCGAGCTTCAGTCTTCCCTTTTCAAACAATTCATTCCGTTTGCAGTAATTCCTCTGCATCATTGATCAGGGGGCTGGAAGACACCTGCACCTTTGACTATGTTTCCTTATCTATTCTTTAAACTGTTAATATTTGTTTCTCAAGCTGTGTCCACATGCTTTGTTGAAATGGAAGAAGAAATAAAGTCCATACAACCAGGACATGAATACAGAGCACAGCTCCGGAGACAATGAATCCTGCCCTTCCTCCTCCTCTACCGCCCCACGCCAGGCTCTTCTCCCTGTGGGTCTGCTGAGCAGGACTGGTGGGCAAAGCTGGTGCTTAAGACCCCTGGAAAACAAATACCCCAGATTCTATGATCACATAGGTAGTCAGGGCTCAGCAAAAACATACCAGGAGAATTACACCCTCCTATAGCATCTTCATGTGAACAAGACATGCAAAAACAAGTGGGGTCTCAGAGCTGCAGCTAACCAAGGTATATTGTGTGACAGAGACTGGCACCTAGCAAGTGTTCAGCTTCATAAGTACGGTAGAACCTCTGTAAGTTGACCACCCGAGGGATTGTACCAAACTGGCTAACATACAGAGATGGTCAACATAAGGAATGAGGCCTACTTTACTGATATGTGGATGTAGTGTATGCGCCATCTATGAAAATTAGGTCAACTTAAGCAGGTGGTCAATGAAGGAGGGAAGTGGTCCACGATTTTAGTTAATTTTTAGTTAATCGTCTCCTTTCCACCCCTTGGGTAAAGCCAGGCCCATAGCATGCAGACTTAACTCACCCTTTACAGAATATATCTTGCCTTTTTTTTTAAGAGTTTAAATGATGAAGAGCGGCAGAGTTTGTTTAGCAAGATGGAAAAGTTCTGTAGATCTCTTACAGAACAATGTGAAAATACCAAAGAATATTCAACTCTACATTTAAAAATAGTTATGATAAACTTTATGTTACATGTTTTTTAAAGAAAAAGAACAATTTTTTAAAAGGTAAAGGGAGATCTGGAACTTCCTAATCAGGTATGGTTATTCCTCAGGTGTTACTAATTCAAATAACTTTGAGGGTTTTTCTCCACATAATCATTATCGCCAGGTGCTTTGGTGAGGCAGCACTGCCAACACTCTTAAGTTGGCCACATCTGGACATGTCAGACTTTATTAGTATATACATGGTAACTGCAAAAAAAGGCGGGAGGATAAAAAAAAAAAAAAAAAAAAATCAAGAAACCCATTTTAAATGGAACTGCATGTTCTAGGTACCTTTGAAGAGACTTTTTTCAAAGGGAGTCTCATGACATTCATCTCCCTTCTTAGACTGATGGCAATTTGGATTCCAAGATAACTTGCGTATAAATGCTGCCCCCAACTCTCTCCAGCTACTCCAAACACACCTGTTTCCTCCCACCCTCCCTGCAGCAGCAAGCAGTGAAGTCTATTACTCGAATGTAAGTTGCACGGTGACAGCAGAGGAAACAGCTACTTTCTCTCCCCGGGCTGAAGACGGAGGATCCTCAAAGTAACTCAAATGGACCCTTTTGTCATCAGAAAGCCCTGGAGCATCCACTGTGTGCCCAACACTGTGCTAGTTTCTCAGACCTTAATTCTAGGACACAGCACCCATTTCTATGCAGACTTATCTGCTGTGGACGGGCAATTCCGCTTCCTGTGGGAAAATCATTAACTGTCCCCTTGCACAGACAGAGGCACAAACCCGTGTTGCAGCAGAGTGCAGCTTCCAGGCTTAGCGTTCTTGCATTTCCTCCAGCTCCAAACTTGCAAGGAATCCATGTGAATCAAAGGCTTTACCTTGCTTTATGGGCCTTTCACAAATAAAATTAATCTAGCAAGGAGGAGACATCTTTCCCCTGGGCAATACTTACATTGAGAAGTGAGTGCTGGGTCAGATGCATTCATGTGGGTTTCCTCTGAGATCCGTCAAACACTGAGAAGAGCCGCAGAGGATCTCAGAAACTTTTTCAGCACCGACTCTTCTTGTAGTAAAGGGGGAAGCTGAGACCCAGAGTTCCTGACGCCAGGCCAGAGACCACTCCAACACACCCCAAGGGCTTGGTTTGGTTCTAAAACACCCACGCCTTCTCCTGCTCATGGTCTGTAATGTTGGACAAGCTACTCTGTGTCTGCTTGTTGTAAGTTTTGTATTGTTGGGACTTTTTCGAGCAAAGTAAAGGGAAATCTTGACATGAGGACCTCTTTTGAAATTTCAGAGAGTTCTTAAGACTACTGGAGAATCTCAGGCAGTGGTTTTTAACCACTTGTAGCTTGAAAGGAAAAAAAAAAGTGCCTGAGCTATTCCCCAAACCTCCTGACACTGAGTCTTCAGGATGAGGCCCAGCCCCTGTATATTTAAGCCTCACAGGGGATTCTGAAGATCAAAAACCATGGCTCCAGGTTGTTCTAGAACCAGCCTGGCAATGGTCCTTTCACAAGACACGTTTGTTCAGCTCAATCATTTCACAGAGAAAGAAATGAATGCCTTTAAGCCTTAAGAAAATCAGGGTAGCATGCATACATGTAATGCACAGATATAACACCCATCTGCTGCTATAAAAACATTGAAATGTTCGGCGCGATTATGAGCCAAGTTCACTGTGCACTGGTTACCACTTCAGCCCGCTACATCTTGGGCTGCGCTGTTCGTACTTCCTTGAATTCAGTGACAGAACACTCACCCACATAGCAAGCTTATTATTTGTAGATCAGCAGCAAGGGATGGCAGAAGCCTAGGATTCATGACAAGCTGGTCCCTCCCAGGCTCAGGAGAATGGTTGAGGGTAGAAGTCTTACCTTCCACGTACACCCCAGCTGAGGGACTCTGGAAAGCAGCCCACCCTAGGTTTTACAACCTGGAGGCCACAAGATCACTGTGCTAAAGTGTTAAAGAACATTCTGTCTCCAGGAGGACTGGAACAGAGCCCAGGCTATTCTGGCCAGTACCTCTTTATTTCAGGTCTCGTATTCTAACTCATTCTATAGTTATTCTTCAGAACCATAAGCAAAAAGAGATAGGGAAATTGAGCTAGTCCAAGGCCACCCAGAAAACTGTTCAACAATACTTTAAAACACATAAAAACACAGTTATGGGATAAACAAATTATCTTACGTACATATAATGGAATAGCATCCAGCAATAAAAAAAGAATACATTACCAAGACAAGTATCAATATGGATGAATCTTAAAATCACAATGTTGATCTAAAGATGCCAGATATAAAAGAGTACATGTTGTATATAGTTGCATTTATATCAAATTCAAGAACAGGCAAAACTAATGCGCTGTAATAAAAATGAGGCTAACTCTTGAGGGAGACAGTACTTCCTGGAAAGGGGCCCAAGGGAAATTTCTGGGGTAAGAGAAATGTTCTCTTAAAGTCAGAGATACAGCTTAAGCCCACTTTAAATTTCACCTTTTCTGTATGTAAATTGTTTCTCAGTAAAGCACTATTAAGAGCAAAAAGCAAAGAAACAAAATACAAAGCTGTGCTCAAAAACAAGAGGAGAAAAAAGACACAAAAGATGCCAAATTCAAGATAGTCATTGCCTGTAGGGAGCCAGGGTAGGGGCAGTGTGGGGAGAGGGAGAAAGTCTCGCCTTTACCTATATTTTCTATCTTTTATGGAAAGCAAATAGGACAAAACCATTTTAATTCCAGCTGTTACAGACTGTGAATGTTAAAATTATCCTCTCTTCGGAGACACCTGTGCCTTGGTGTCTCCTTCACTTCACACTTAGGACTAAATGTGGAACCCCCATCTCCTATGCCTAGGTCAATTTCTTGTGAATTTCCTAGGCCTCAATTCCATGAAAGGACTGTATCCATTCATTGATACAT